>JAVJHY011522713.1:0-16791 GCA_035593235.1 Phascolosoma agassizii | reverse complement strand
TCCGATAGGGTGGCTGCAATAGCGGTTGGCGGTGCTCCAACCGATATTCTGAAGGAAGTTGCGGTCCGCCCCGAAATGGAGCGCGTGTTTGAGGCCCGCATACCGAATTACGCGGCTGACCGAGAAGCAGCGCTTAAAAGCAGATCCGTCATGTACTGGGCCGAGAAATTGCCGAAGTCGACACCAATTCTAATTCTCCATGGCCAGTCGGATGCGAATGTCACTGTAAACAGTGCCTTGGACTTGGCCGCTGAACTACAGCTTCGGGAAATACCCTATCGGCTGGTGATTTATGAAAATGGCACCCATGCTCTATTCGAATACAAGCAACAGGTGACTACTGAGTTGTTAAACTGGTTTGAGGAAAAATTGGACTAACTCTCGACCGACTGTCTGCGGTGAAATTCTGTCAGCTGAATTTTCCGAAAGTGGCTATCTGAACGGCAAGTCTTGGGAAAACCAGCCGCTCAACACCAATGCGAAGAATGGGTCAAGAGTTGCCGCTGTCAATTGACATCTAGTGGAAGGCTAGAGTCCGATATCGGCAGGCCTTTCCTTCAATAGTCCGATTGCGGCAAGAATTAACTAGGCCCAACACTGGAAATTCAGCCCAATCCAGTCCGAATGCGGCAAGGGTAGGTGCCAATCGCCGGCAATCTTATGGTTAGATCGGCAAACAGGCCAGTGCTTGCTAAAGCAGGTGTGTCACAATTGTGCCCCGAATCTTTAGCGGGTATCCACAGTAGCCTATACGTTTCGCAAACAAAGATTGTCATTCGCTACTACTCGGATCGTCGCTGCCTACTTTGCCGAAAAGCCCAGCGATGCCCAAGTAGAAAACCGCAATAGCAGCGAGTAAAAGGTTCGGTACTATTAACAATTTGAACTTCTGAATAAGGGTCGGATCGAATGCGCATACTGACAGGATGAATGCGTTCGATATTGCGGCTGCGCCTAGACACCGCTTCAGCAATATTTCGAGAGAGATCTTTTTCTTGAATAGCAGCCTGTTGCCGCTGGTAATTACAGCCGTAATCGCAATCAGAATCAGCGTAATAGTAAGCATGTAGTCTGGCTGTAGGTCCGAAATTGCCGAACTGATCAATTCAACAATCCCAGTGGCCGCGGTCTCAGATGAATTTTCCATCATGAGCCGAGAAGGCTGGCTAGCAAAATGATAGCTAGACTGGTGGCACCGGCTAAAATCGCGATTCTTTGGCGCGTTAGAATAAATTTCGAATGGTTACGCCTAGCTTTCTTTTTGGTTACGTGTAGGCCAACCACGTCTTCAATTACTTCGCCTGTGAGTGATTTCCGATACTCCAAAAATCGTTCGAAGTATCGATCATAGAGTTCTTCATCATAGATTTTCGGTCGAGCCCTAATGTCGGTACGCGACAGAATGATTTTGGCATTCACCTCATCCAAAAAGTTTATTATTTCAAACCGTTTGTCACCCAGTACCTTGACAGTTTCTTCAGGGTACTTTTTCCTTAAGTCATCTAGGATGACTGATAGATCTAAGGCAAGACCGTCTATCAAATCGTGATAAGCACACATAAGAGCGTGATATGTCTTTTGTTCCGCATGATCAAGCTCTTCAGATTCTCCATCACACTCGGAAGAAATCTCTAGCATTTCCAGTACGGACCGCAATGCATACCGCATTTCATTAAGGACTTGAACTGGCGGAACCTCGTCAACGACGGTCTCATACTGTTTGATTCGCCGGGCCAGCTTCGTGTGAAGGGTTGATACTCTTTCTATATTCATTCAGTACGCTGCACAAATAAAAGGGGCAACTTCTGGAGAAATTGCCCCAAAATCAAGTAAACCTGGAGAGGACTAAGGAATTACTTCCTTGAAAGTTAATGTTCGCAAATCAAGCAAAAGCGGCCTTAATACGTTCTAATCGCTCCTGATGGGACTCGCGCATGATCATCCATTCGCGCGCGGTACGCGGACTGGATTGACTTCTTACGCTCCCTCTTGAAAATCTAGCGGTTCTGCGTCGTTCGACGTTGCTGAGGAATTCGTCAATTTCTTTCGTAGTTTCGTTCATAATTTTTTGTCCTTAGAGATCGGGAAAGATATCACTGAGTACAACTTTCCTATTTACTAGGGCGTTCAATCCGATCACTAGCCGGCTTCTTGTTTTTGGCGCTGGATTGTAGCGCGAATTGCATACCTTGTTCACAGTGCTAATCGACAGGTTCGCACTCTCTGCCAACTCTGTCTGCGCAATTCCATGATCATCAAGAAACCTTTTAAGTCTATTCTTAGCCATTGATTTTTATGAGGATAATTCAGATTTTGTTCTCACTAGCGCCGTATTATACTGGTTTTTACAAGGAAATGCTTGTTATTACTGGTAATTAATGGTTTTTCTTATGTGAAATAGAGCCAGGACACGTTGTTCGCATGTCGACAAATGTATGTGCATCCAAATTCGCTCTCAATAATCTTGCGATGAACTATTGATGCGATTGGCAGCATCAGACAGGCGTCCAGAGCTCAAATGGGCATAGCGCAAGACCATCTGGTAAGTGGCCCAGCCGCCAAGCTCCATTAATTCCTGCAGGCTCGTCCCTGCCTGAACATGCCAGCTCGCCCAAGTGTGCCTGAGATCATGCCACCGAAAATCGTTGATGCCCGCTCGTTTCAGCGCCGCGTACCACGCCTTTGTGCTCGTTTGTAATACGGGTCGGTCTTGATAGGTGAATGCGTACTCTGCATGTATTCGCTGTCGTTGCTTCAGTATCGAAAGCGCGTCGCGGTTCAGGGGTACAGATATCGCCTTCCTTGATTTCGATTGATCTGGATGGATCCAGGCAACTGCCCGACTTAGGTCAACTTGGTCCCAACGAAGCTGGGTGACGTTGTTTCGGCGGAGTCCCGTGGCAAGCGTAAATGCCGCCATATCGGCTAGGTGATCAGGTAGTTCGTGAAGGAGCGCCGTCGCTTCGTCTCGGGTGATCCATCTAACTCGCTTCTCTGGTTCCTTGAAGAGTCTGACGCGCGGAATTTGCTGAACCCACTCCCAGTCGTCGCGCGCGGCTCTGAGTATTGATCGAACCAGTGCCAGGTAGCGGTTCGCGGTACCCGCTGCCTTACCCTTTTTCTTTTCGCTCGCGACTTCGTCAATCAAATCTCGTGAAATTTCGTCGAGATAGAGTTGCCCGAAATACAAGTCGAGCCAACGGAGCTTTTCGATATCGTGTTTTAGATCCGCCTTGTGCTCTTTCTCGTCAAGCCAGCGGAGCGCGGCTTCCTGCCACGTCCGCCGGATTTTTTCGCCGAGTTTGTGCGTCCGCCAAAGCTCGGCCTTTACCTTGTCATGATACTCCTGTGCCTTGCGTCGGTTGCTAGTTTGAGCCGACTTGCGTAGTCGCTGGCCGCCGGGAGATGTAATGCGGATCCAATATATGGCGCCTCGCTTGTAGATGGACATCTAAAGGGCACCTGCGAAAGAATTGCTTGTTGCTGGACAATCTCTTGCTGCGACCTTAGGTAGTCGAGCAAATCGGATTCTAAAAAAACCCATCGCTTTCCGGCTTTTGCGCCCTTGATGAGTCCCTGCTTTGCCTTCGCTCGCAGTGACGACGGCGACATATGCAGAAACGCAGCCGCTTCCAACAAATTGTATGTTTTCATGACTCATTTCTCCCCCGAGTTTTGTGGTTGTTTAGTGGTGGGTTTTGGCTCGATTCCAGCTTTTTGCATCAGGCGTCTTTCTTTGTAAGTAAAGGCGCGGTAAAACCGGCGAGCGAGTTTATCCATGCGGTCTGTATCGGAATTTTTCATAGATTCTCCAATCCAAACAAATGCGAATCGCATTCGTTCGATAACGTAAAAAGTGAATGTTTTAAGTGTCACGCAGCTTTTTGCTGGGACAAGTTCGTCTCGATTGAGACTGGGGTACGACTTTTTCGTCGGTCGTGACTTACGTCACTGGAGTTCCGGAAATTCCGGTCGAGCAACTACAAATCTTGCTCTAGGGTAGCGACCAATAATCGATCGCTTTCAAACAATTTAGCACAGCTTTTAATCGCTAGGAATCAATTTCCAACAAATCGATCCCTAGCGATTAAAAGCATTTCGAAAATTTCCAAACTACTGAGTCAATTTCGCGTCAGTAAGTAGGCAAGCATCGGTGTCGGAATTACATCCTCTGAATTGGAGGGACGTGCATGAGAAAAGTGCGCCTTCGCCTCGGCGGCTGTCCGTTCCAAGTCCAATGGCACCTCAAGTTGTGTACATGGCGGGTAGCGTAAATATGCAGCAATGCGATTCCTCACTAGTCGATATCGCCAATACTTGCTGACGACCAGCGCCGTCAACTGTGCGATGGTCACGTCGTGCAGCGTCGGGTTTCGCGGATCACTACTGGTCGCCGTGACGACTACAATTAGTCGCCCGTTTCCACGGAGAATCGAGTCGACCTTGCCAACGAGCTTGCCCCACCGTACCTGCCTTGGCCCAGAAACGACTTCTAGCCGATCTCGCACAGAATCGAGGGCGCCAGCTTTCCAGATATTCTGGTTCGTCAATTTCATTGGGAGAGGCCGTCGTTAGTGGTGTGCCTTGACTCAAACGAGCCCTGCCAGCGATGGCCACACCTCCGGCAAATTACATCCCGCTGCCATTCCTCAAGGAGTGCTGGTTGTTTCATCACGTTGTAACGAATTCGTGGGATTGCAATTAGTAGACCGACTGCCCAGCCAGCGATGCAGCTGATCGCAGCGACTTTCCAGCTGATAACTGACAAGTCGGCCAGTGCCGGAACTCCGGTTTTGTTCAACAAGTCTGGTAGGGTAAATAGACAAACACCGAGCACGACGCAAGAGACTATGCCAGGCACGAGCTTCTCGTCTTTCACTGGCGGCGGGGCCAGACTCTGTCCGAGCTGGCTGATGGTCTGTCGGCCAGTATCTCCGGTCCGAACTGATTGCGAATAAGCGATCTCGATCGCTTGCGTATTGTGGCTTCTGCAGTTTGGGCACTGCATTTCTTGGTTTGCATGATGGCTGTGTTCCATTGCGACCTCCAATTGATCCGGAAGCTACTATGGAATCACGTGGATATTGCTCGACAAGCTCGCAACGGGTAGACAACTTAATCAACGACCTGATTCAGGTCTAAGCGGAGCGTCTGTCTGCACGTGTCTTCACGTGAAGACACGCCTTACCGAAATCGCAAAGGGAATATTTGTATCTACCGAATATTGGAAAGTTTTTCACACTAACTTTCCATCACAAAGTGGAAAGTTTATGCCATAAATAGGGCAACTAGATACTACTGCCCTAGGAATGGGAAAATTGTTCTGTCTCGATCGTTGTTTTCTTACTAAAAATTGTTCGCAATACGAAGATGGTACTTAGGTGGTAAATAGCATGGGTGCTCAATTGATGTCGTGTAGCCAAACTTCCAGTGCCCTAGTCGCGCGCACGTCATCCCGGTTGTAGCTCAAGATTTCTTGCTTGATCGCTTCTCGTTCTTGACGGTCGTCTTCTCGCAGAAAATCGTGAAAGCGAACCACGGACCACTGGCTACCCGATTCGTCAAGTTCCCATTGAAAATTGACAAGGTCTTCGTGCTTGCAGATTTCCTTCAAGCCGTAACCCATCGTCGGCAAGTTGAGCGAGTCAACGACATTCTCACGAAGGTCGACTAGGCCTCCTTGGTTGAGTAACCAGTCGACAATCGGGTTCTCGAGTTGGTCGTAGGCCGTCGCGTATCTTCTAATGACATCGAATTCAAATCGTGCGTAGTGCACAAACACAGCATCACGATATCGTCGCCGCAGTTCAGCTATCTTATGTAGAAACAACTGCCAGCCATCGCGGTCATTTTCTGCGCCTCCATCATGCCAAACATACTCAAAGTCCTCAGGTCCATAAGGCGGCGGTAAAAAGCCCCAGAGATAGACTTCTTCTGCCGACTCGGCCGCCAGCGGGTTGGTTTCAATGTCAAAGTGAATGGCGGTACCCATGATCGTCGTCGGGTCAGTGCGCACTATTACCTGTTGATTGAGGAGTGCTTGTGCGTGTAATACTGCTTTGCTCTTTTTCCCGCCCTTGAAATATGGCACGTCAGGCAACGAGTCTGGTTCGGATGATGCCAATTCAGATAGTGTCGATACGCCGGCTCCTTGAAGACGCGGTATAGCACGTACATCGACAAAGTAGTTTTGGCCAAGATCGCCAGCTGCCCGAAACTCAGGAACGCAGACTTTTCGATAGGGGCAAACGTTGCAGCGACTTGCGCCGAAGTGCGCGTCTGGTCGTTCGGCGGTTGCCAGGTCCGTCATATCGGCAAGGAATGCGTCTGCATTCTTCAGGTCTTTTTCACCGATGAATTCAGAATTATCGTCTGCCAGCAGCGCCTTGGTGGGTAAGTTCGTTCCTAAGACCCGTTGGTACACCGCCAACTGGATTCGCAGATCCGGTTTGTCTTTCATCGATCGAGCCAGTTTCGCATCGCCTGCTCGATAGCTTTCGTCCTCGAGGAACAGAAAATCGGGTTGGGCAACGACGTTGAGTTCGGCATTCTGAAATTTGGGCTGGTAGATCAGCGGAGTTCTCGCCTCGATCAGATCAGCCGTGTGTGCCTCGTCCTTTGCGATCTGATACTCGCCTAAGCCCTCGAGCACGGCACGCTCGTGTTCCGTGCCAGCTTGCATGATGAGCTGCTCGAACGGATCCGGGGCGATAGCCCGTTCTGGTTCACGGAGTTCGAACCAGGCGCGCCTGCGGCAACTTTTCCAAGCGATGGCGTCGGAGGCGTTGGCCAATCGAGCTGTTGATTCTTGTGATTGCATTACGACGTAAGGTATCAGGGAATCGGCGCGCGCCAAGAGTAAGCTGGGAGCTAGTAAACTCTTCTTTACTTATAGCCCACTCAAGTAAAGGATGTTTGCACATCGGGGCTAGTAAATGTTACTTTACTTTCAGGTCTATCTAGTAAAGAATGCTTTACTATGAGATCAAAGGCATCAGGCAAATACACTAAGACGACAGTCGGCGGAGAGGCTGTGCAGGCTTTCGTGCCAAATCCGCTGCCCCCTAAGCTGACTGCGAAAGAGCTCGCGGCCTTAGAAGAGCCTCTCCGAAACTCCGATGCCGCAATCGACAGGCTTCGCTTAGCTGGTGAGATGATTCCGTCATTGGACTGGTTCATCTATTCCTTCGTACGAAAAGAGGCTCTGCTTAGTTCCGAGATAGAAGGAACGCAGGCGACGTTGACGGACGTACTATCTTACGAGCAGACAGGGCAGGCAGGTTCGTCCACGATAGCGGACGTTGAAGAAGTCATCAACTACGTAACTGCGATCGACTTTGCATTTGAGGAGTTGTCTTCAAAGAGAGGGTTGCCGGTGTCCGCCCGCCTCTTGGACCAATGCCATCTGAGACTCATGAACGGTGTGCGCGGGGAAAACAAGCAGCCTGGAGAGATTCGGCGATCACAAGTCTGGATTGGTGGAACAAGGCCGGGGAACGCCGCATTCGTTCCGCCGCCTGCTGAAAATGTTCGCAATACACTGGGCGATCTAGAAACCTATGTTCACGAAAACGACGATCTTCACCCTCTACTACGCACGGCGGCGGCCCATGCGCAATTCGAAACAATTCACCCCTACCTAGACGGTAATGGTCGAGTAGGACGAATGCTAATTTCACTGCTATTGGCTCACTGGGGGCTGTTATCCAGCCCCTTGCTCTACTTGAGTGTTTTTCTAAAAGCGAATCAGAGCACCTATTACGAAAGGCTCAATAAGGTCAGAACGGAAGGTGATTGGTTCGGGTGGTTTTCTTTCTTTTTGGAAGGTGTGGACCAAGTTGCAGATGACGCAGCAAAGACTGCTAGCGACCTATACAAGATTGTCACTCGTGACAGGAAAAGGATGTTGGATACCGACTCGGTGACTGTCTCGGCCATGCAGCTCTTCGAGCTGCTGCCCAATCACCCTGTCGTGTCGATGCCGGTCGTAACCAAGATTTTGGATACAACGAAACCGACGGCAGGGAAGGCAATTGAGCTACTGCAGCATGCTGACGTTCTCCACGAAATAGGAACGCGGAAGCGAGATAGGCTCTATAACTACAAAAACTATCTGGACGCACTCAGATAACCGAAGGCTGATCACTGAAATCATGAAACCGACTGATATGACTCCAACCCCATTGCAGAAGCTACTTGCCACTTATCGACGCGAGTCTAAGACGAATCGCGAGCTTGGCACATACTTTGAGGAGTTGATCAGAACGTACCTTCGCCATGAGCCGGTCTATGCCGATTTGTATTGTGACGTCTGGTTGCTTAACGAGGTCCCAGAAGAACTTGGAATCAGCAAGAAAGATACAGGTATCGACCTAGTTGCTCGCACTTCCGGGGATGGGGAGTTGCACGCGATTCAATGCAAGTTTTACGACGATGAACACACGGTCACCAAACGAGACATTGATAGTTTCTTCACTGCATCTGGACAAAAGCCCTTTTCTCACCGTCTCATTGTTGTCACAACCAACAATTGGACGGATAACGCAGAGGCCTCTCTGTTCAATCAGCAACCACCGGTTTCTCGCATTGAGCTTAGTGACCTTGAAAACAGTCAAATTGACTGGTCCGATTTTCAGCCGAAACAAACGCCGAAGTTCAAAGAGAGATTCGCGCCGAGGCCGCACCAAGTAAAAGCCATAAATCGTGTTGTTGACGGCTTAGCGAAGGAAGATCGCGGCAAGCTTATAATGGCTTGTGGAACGGGTAAGACCTTCACTTCGTTGAAAATCGCCGAAGAACTCGCCGGCAAGAATAGTAAGGTCCTATTTCTCGTTCCCAGCTTGGCATTGCTCTCTCAAACTTTGACAGAGTGGACCCAGCAGAGCCAGGTGCCTCTGCATTGTTTCGCAGTCTGCTCCGACTCAGAGGTTGGTAAAAAAAGGGAAGCACACAACGACATAGTCGAAACCTTTGTGCATGAGTTGCGATATCCGGCGACAACAAATGCTCAGCGGCTAGCAGACGCTCTATCAAAAAGACATGACGGCCGACACATGAGCGTCGTTTTCTCTACTTACCAGTCCATCGAGGTAATTGAAAAGGCCCAGCGTGATTTCAAAATAAGCGAGTTTGACTTAATTATCTGTGACGAGGCTCACCGCACAACCGGCGCTACGTTTGAGTCAGACTCAGAGTCGGCATTCGTAAGAGTGCACGATCATGAATTCATCCGAGCCAAGAAGCGCTTGTATATGACCGCTACGCCTCGGATATACGCAGATAGTGCAAAGGCGACAGCTGATCAGCAAAACGTTGCGATATGTTCGATGGACGACGAGTCCCTTTATGGCAAAGAGCTGCACGTCATCTCATTTTCAGAGGCTGTCGAACTCGACCTGTTGACGGACTACAAGGTTATCGTCTTAACGATCGATGAAGAACATGTCTCGGCTCGTCTGCAGAATCTTCTGAAAGACGAGAACAATCAACTGAAAGTCGATGATGCGGCGAGAATTATCGGTTGCTGGAAAGCGCTGAGCAAACAGGGCTTTCGCGGCGAACTGTCAGATGATCCCGCTCCTATGAAGAGGGCGGTCGCATTTTGCCAGGTGATAGAAGCCAGCAAGGGAAAACGACACAAGGTTTCTTCGAAGCAGATCAGTAGTATGTTCCAAGAGGTAGTAGACGCCTACCTTGAATCTGCCGATGCCGAAGGCTCCGAACTACGGTGCGAGTCGGAGCATGTTGATGGCAGCATGAACGCGAGCCAAAAGGGAGAGAAGATTGACTGGCTAAAAGCGCCTAGCGAAGACGATGTTTGTCGAGTCTTGAGCAATGTCCGATGCCTTTCTGAGGGCGTCGATGTGCCGGCCCTGGATGCCGTGCTTTTCCTTTCTCCTCGGAGTTCTCAAGTTGAGGTTGTCCAGTCAGTCGGGCGTGTGATGAGGAAAGCCGAAGGCAAGGAGCTAGGATATGTGGTACTTCCGGTTGTCATTCCTCATGGCATGAAACCTCATGAGGCATTATCAGACAACAAAGTCTATAAAGTAGTTTGGGAGGTCCTTCAGGCGCTACGCTCACACGACGACCGTTTTGACTCCTTCATCAACAAAGTTGATCTAATGGAGAGCACAGCGGGCCGAATGGAAGTCGTTGCAATTACGGACTCAATTCAACCCAGGGCGAAGAGTAAGTCCGGAATCGCCAAGGGTAAAGGGACTCATTTGCTCGGAAGTGAGGTTTCCGAACCAAAACCGCAACAGTATAAAATGCACTTCGAAGTTGGCGAACTAGAAAAAGCGCTATACGCCAAGCTGGTCAAGAAGTGTGGGAATCGCCTCTATTGGGAGGATTGGGCAAGTGATATCGCGAAAATTGCGCAAACGCACATAGGACGAATCAACGCAATCATTGCAGACACCGATAATAAAAAGGAAATCAAAGCGTTTAGCGAATTCGCAAATGAACTTCGTGACGATCTAAATGACTCGATCACTGATGAAGAAGTGATCGAGATGCTGGCTCAACACCTTATCACCAAGCCGGTCTTTGACGCGCTGTTTGCGGACTATAGCTTTGCGAGCAATAACCCAGTGTCACAGGGCATGCAGGAAATCCTCGACCTACTGCAGGAGCATCGGTTGGACAAGGAAGCCGACACGCTTGAGCAGTTCTACGCTTCAGTACGCCGCCGAGCCGACGGCATCGATAAGGCCGAGGGCAAGCAGAAGATCGTGGTAGAACTGTACGACAAGTTCTTCCGCAAATCCTTCCCGAAGATGACCGAGCGTCTGGGCATTGTCTACACGCCGGTGGAAGTGGTGGATTTTATCATCCACAGCGTCAACGACATTCTACAGGAGGAATTCGGCCAGACGCTGGGTAGCGAAGGCGTCCATATCCTCGACCCGTTTGTCGGCACCGGAACTTTCATCACGCGGCTGATGCAGAGTGGCCTGATCACTCCCGAGCAACTGCCGCACAAGTACAAACACGAAATCCACTGCAACGAGATCGTGTTACTGGCCTACTACATCGCGGCGATCAACATCGAAGCGGTCTACCACTCGATCATGAGCGACCACCACAACGTGAGCAGCAAGGCGCTAGCCGCGGGTTCCAAAGGTGGCGAAGCCCCAGTGTACGAACCCTTCGACGGCATCTGCTTAACCGACACGTTCCAGATGTACGAAAGCGACGACCTCATCGAGCAATTCTTCCCGGACAACAGCGAACGTCGCAAGCGGCAGAAGAAGCTGGGCATTCGAGTGATCGTTGGGAACCCACCGTATTCGGCTGGGCAAACAAGCGCAAACGACAATAACCAAAACGTTACGTATAAGAAGCTCGACGAAAGGCTGCGAAGCACATACGCAAAACACTCGTCTGCAACAAACAAAAATGCTCTCTATGACTCCTACATTCGAGCAATTCGCTGGGCTAGTGATCGAGTCGGTGAAAGCGGAGTCATTGCCTTTGTTACTAATGCTGGATTCCTAGAAACGAACACGGCAGACGGGGTGAGAAAGTGCTTAGCTGAAGAGTTTGACAAGATTTACGTCTTTCACCTGCGCGGGAACCAACGAACATCTGGAGAACGGTCAAGGCGCGAAGGTGGAAAGATTTTCGGGAGCGGATCACGCGCTCCAATCGCCATTACTTTGTTGGTAAAGAAGTCGACTCAGGTTTCTGGTGTGGATATTCAATGGTGCGACATTGGAGACTACTTATCTCAAGAAGAGAAATTGAATCTAGTCTCCGGCTTCGGCAGCGTTAGCGGAATCACGGCCTCTCAAGGTTGGACCCTAATCACGCCCGACAAGCACTACGACTGGGTCAACCAACGAGATGAGTCGTTTGATCAATTCATTAAGATTGGCGACAAACGCGATTCAGAAAACAGCATTTTTCAATCCTACTCTATGGGAATCAAAACCAATCGTGATGCGTGGGTATACAGATTCTCTAAGTCGCAACTTGTCGACGACATGGACCAAATGTCCGAGTTTTACAATACCGAAAAGGACCGTTACGCTGAGCATGTAAAGACTACGGAAAAGGAATTGCAGAGTACCGTTGAAGATTTCGTCGAGAAAGACTCGACTCGCATTAGCTGGTCGCGTGCCTTGCGTACTTTTGTTCGACAACAGAAAGAACACAATGTCTCAGCAGAATGCTTTACGGTCAGCGGCTACCGACCATTCGCGACAATGCATTTGTACTTTGACAGATTTTTCGTGAATGACGTTGCTCTCATCCCAAGATACTTCCCATCTGCAAAATCGAGAAACCTCAGCATAGTTGTGTCAGGAGCGGGGCATCGTGGAGTGTTCTCTACGTTGGTCTGTAACAGTATTCCTTGCTTGAACTTTGCGGACATGGACAACAACCAATGTTTTCCGCTTTACATCTATCCAGATACGAGTGACGTCTCAAGGGACCTATTTAGCGATGCGGCCGTTGAGGAACAGGAGCGAACGCATTCAATTTCAGATTCGGCACTTAAGCACTTTCAATCGGCATACGATGACGGCAGCTCTGTAACCAAAGAAGACCTCTTTTACTACATCTACGGCGTGCTTCATTCACCGGAGTATCGAGAGCGGTACAAGGACAATCTCCGCAAAGAACTTCCCCGCATTCCGGCGGTGAAGAAGTTCGAGAATTTTCAGGCGTTCTCGCAGGCTGGTCGAGACCTCGCGCACTGGCACCTCGAATACGAAACCGTTGATTGCCATCCCGTCACGCTCGACTTCACTGCAGGCGACAAAGGCCCGCAGTCGCTGAAGGCCTGCAAGGACGAACACTACTATGTCCGCAAAATGAAATTCCCGAAAGTCAAAGACCCCGAAACCGGCAAGAAGGTAGATGACAAAACCACGGTCATCTACAACGATTACATCACCGTCCGCGACATCCCGCTGCAAGCCTACGACTACGTCGTCAACGGTAAGTCCGCCATAGAGTGGGTCAAGGAGCGTCAAGCCGTCACTACGGATAAGAAGAGCGGCATCGTAAACGATGCGAACTCATGGGCTACTGAAACCATGAACAATGCGGCATACCCGTTGGAGTTGCTAATGCGTGTTATTACGGTGAGCCTCCAAACGATGAAAATCGTTGGTTCGCTTCCGAAGTTGGATATCGACTAGTTGAATACGACGATTTCTATGCGAGCAGCTGAGCAAAACTTCGAGGCTAGTACTTTTACCAAGCGACTTAAATTATTGACTGAATAGAATTGGCGTAAGGGGATTTAGTATGCATGACGTTGCACGTCAAATAACAGCCATTAAGCGTTGCCTTCAAGAGAGCAATCGGCGTATAGGGCTGCTTGTTGGTGCTGGTTGTCCGCAATCCATTCGAATTCCCGATGGCGAGGGAACGAAGCCGCTAATACCAGGCGTCCAGGAGTTGACGGCCATTGTGACCGATCGTTTGAAAGGACATAAGGACGCCCGAGACTATGTCGGCGCATTAGAAAAGGAGCTAGCTGACTACGTTGAGAAAGAACCAACCGCGGAGGATATGCTGAATCTTGTAAGAGATCTTAAGGCGGTTTGCGCGGGCCGCGAAATTCGTGGATTCACATCCGAATCGCTTGGCTGCCTAGACAAGAGTATTTGCGAAATCATCGGCGAAATCGTTACGGCGGATTTGCCAGGAGAAGATACTCCGTACCATGGACTTGCAGGTTGGGTCGCCGGAACCGAACGCTCCTATTCTGTAGAGGTGTTCACTACGAACTATGATCTGCTCTTGGAGCAGGCATTCGAAGCGTGCCGCGCGCCCTATTTTGACGGATTTGTAGGGTCGCACAAGGGTTTTTTTGACATTCATACCATTGAGTCCGATCCATTACCAAATCGGTGGGCGCGACTGCACAAGCTCCATGGTTCGATAAACTGGCGAAGCGACGCGAATGGGAATGTATATCGGACATCTCTTCCAGACGACGGTTCAATGAGGGTGATTCATCCGTCGCATATGAAATATCAGCATAGTCGCAGAATGCCGTATCTCGCGATGATGGATCAGCTGCGTGACTTTCTGCGAAGACAGTCGTCTGTGTTGGTAGTTATTGGCTATTCATTCAACGATGAACACATAAACGAACTCTTGGTCGAGACAGCTCGGAATAACGCAACGGCGATGATATTCGGTCTCGTCTATGGCGAACTATCCAACTACAAAGAAGGGGTCGATCTAGCCAAGCGATGCTCGCAATTGGCCGTTCTGGCGGAAAACGGCGCAGTCGTTGGGATGTCTGAAAGTGGCTGGGCAACTGTGGACAAAGACTCCGCAGTAGCCAAATCAGTAGCACTTGAGTTCGAGGACTCCGAGAAAGCAGAATCAGGCGAAACTGACATTGCTGGTCAACCGAAATTCATGCTCGGTGACTTTCAGTGTCTAGGTAAGTTTCTTCGTGAATTGAGTGGAACGGAGTTCGATAGTATAGGTGGCACGGATGCAGGTTGACCCTGCAATCGTCGGAACCGTGCAAGACGTGTCTGGCGCATTGCTTCGTGCAACACGCGTGGCTGACGGTAGCAATTTGGTATTTATTGATGGGCAAAGCTACCGGGTAGGGCAGGTCGGCAGTTTTGTCCGAATTCCAATTGGATTTGTTGATCTTTTCGGAGTTATTTCTCAAGTAGGAGCGGGCGCTGTCCCGGAGAATCTCGTCGACATAGAGCCGTTTGGCAAGCGTTGGATGATGATTCAATTGATTGGTGAAGGCGGTGTGGCTGATCAGTTTCAACGAGGGATTTCGCAGTATCCGAATATCGGCGATACAGTGCATCTCGTTACAGAGAAGGATCTGTCTCGAATATATGGCAGACCCGAACTTCCCAACTACGTTCCTATCGGAAAGTTGGCTGGAGCAGAATCGATTCCGGCTCTGGTAGATATCAATAAACTTGTCTCGAGGCATGTCGCGATAGTCGGATCTACTGGTGCGGGAAAGTCAACCACCGTTGCGGGGATCCTTAGAAACATAAGCGGTGATGACGAGTTTCAGTCCGCTCGCATCGTGCTGTTGGACATTCATGGAGAATATGCATCGGCACTGAGGGACCGCGCATCGGTCTTCAAGGTCAATGCGAATTCAGATCGCGATGAGCTTCCGCTATATGTCCCATTCTGGGCAATGAATTTTGATGAACTACTCAAAGTTACGTTCGGAAAACTGGGCGACGCAGAGCGTGCATCTGTATTGGACAAGATTGTCGAGCTAAAGAAGAGTTCGCTCGAGGGACACGCGTGTGAGGGCATTTCAGCTGACAATCTGACGGTCGACTCGCCAATTCCTTTCAGTATTCATCAACTTTGGTTCGATCTACACTGCCTTGTCAATGCGACTCACACTCAAGCTGGGAATCAGACCGATGGGACTATGGCATTCGAACTAGACGATGACGGAAGTAAAGTCGAACCTGGCGATGCATTGAGGGTTATCCCTCCGAAATTTTTACCACAAACAGCTGGTGGTGCTAACCGAGTTTTCTTAAGCCAATCGCCGCTAAATTTGCGAAGGCCGCTTGAGAATCTGGCATCCAGGCTCCGGGATCCGCGTTTCAGTTTCTTATTTTGTCCAGGCGACTTTGCTCCTAACCTGGCCGGAAAACCTGAAAGCGATTTGAATGTACTCCTGATGGAGTGGTTGGGTAATCAACGGATAACGATTCTCGATTTGTCGGGCGTGCCAAATTCCGTGATGCAGGAGCTCATAGGAGCTCTTCTTCGCGTCATATACGACACTTTGTTCTGGGCAAGAAACCTTTCAGAAGGCGGTCGGGAAACTCCTCTACTGATAGTAATGGAGGAAGCGCATAGCTACTTGAATAGTGATGGAAACCGCGGCTCTGCCTCTGCCGCTGTCGAGAGGATCGTAAAAGAGGGTCGAAAGTACGGTATCGGTGCGATGGTTGTTAGCCAGAGGCCTTCGGAGATTAGCACGACGGTTTTGGCTCAGTGTGGAACGTTCATTGCGATGCGTCTAACAAATTCAAACGACCGAGCGCATGTTACAAGCGCGGTAACCGACGGCATGAGCGTACTGCTTGAGGACCTTCCGATCCTTAGAACTGGGGAGGCTGTTCTGGTCGGTGAAGCCGTTCACCTCCCCATACGGGCTGAAATTACGCCGCCACCTACTGCTTTTAGGCCTGATAGTATTGATCCTTTGGTTTACGTGCCAAAAGCGAGAGACGAATCACCTGAGGCTCCTGGCGGTTGGGACAGATCGCGCGAACAGAGTGACTATAAGGATGTGCTCACTGTATGGAGAAAGCAAGATCCAGAGTCGCCGAGGAAAACAGAGAGTCCGGGTATCGATGTGCCTGACGAGGAGGACACGAATAAATGAACCGAATTCCAGTGTCATCTACTAACGTTCTTGAAGTGGGCTACGATCCGGCAACCGCCACCCTTGAGGTAATGTTCCACGGGGGGAACGTATATCAATATTTTGACGTACCAGAACATCACTACCAAGGTCTTGTTTCGGCAGATTCAGTTGGGGGTTACCTAAACGCCAATATTAAAGGGACCTTTAGATACGCGAGAATGTGATCCGCGCTCGTCGCCACTGTGCCAATTTTGTGCCTCGGTCAAGGAGCGCAGACGAAATTATCAATCACTTGCAGGCACAGGCGAGATGTCTACCTCATATAACTAACTGATTTCACTGAGGTGCATAGCAAAAGCTACTGACTGAAAATCCGCGTGTCGGTGGTTCGTCACCCCAACTTAACCGTGCGCTATCTGTTGCGCGTAGTTCTCCAGCCG
>JAVJHY011522603.1:0-12227 GCA_035593235.1 Phascolosoma agassizii | reverse complement strand
GCGATCAAGCGGAAGAACCCCTCCGGCTCGCAGCCGAGCGGTAGCACGGCATCGACGCTGCGCCCCAGGCGGACGATCTCGTTCGGACCGAGCGACGACTCCTCGAGCACGACCTCGAGCGTCGCGTCTTCCGGCAACTCCGTGGTGAACGCGCGTTGGAGGTTCGCGATAGCCGCATCGCGCGCGCCATCGACGCGGGCGTCGAAGCAGAGCAGCAGCGCGGCGAACGGTTCCGAGGCGAGCGGTCGAACGCGACGCATGAGCGCGTGCAGCGTCTCGGGGTCGGCCCAGTCGGGCCATGCGAGCAAGCGGACCGTCGCTTCCGACGAGATCGGCCACCGACCAGCACCTGCGGCGAAGACGCCGTCGAGCGTCGCGAGGTCCCGGTCCCGAAGTCCGAGCGCATGTCCGGCGCGCCGCCACGCGCCCTCGAGCGCGGGTAGGGCGGCGTCCACGTGGCCCATGACCTCGGCCGCGAGCTCCGCGTACGCGCCTTCCAGTTGAGTGAGTGCGCCGACGTCGATGCGCCCGAACTCGTCGACCGCGTGCTCCAGCGCGACGAGCGCCGCATCCGGTTCGTGCGCGGCGATCGCGCCGACCGTTTCGAAGCGTCGCGCCGCCGCTGGATGCCGGAGGCTGAGTCGGATCTCGGCGCGCGCGGTTTCGATCGTGCGCGCGCGCAGCTCCGCGAAGCTCGGCGCGTTCGCGGAGACCGAACGCGCGTCGCGTGCCGCGACGAAGTCGACGCCGAGCGCTCCGAGGCGCAACGCGAGATCGACCTCGGCGCATGCTCTGAGCGATTCGTCGAAACCTCCCGCGCGGCACACCGCGTCGATCGGGACGCTGACGTTGCCGATGCGGAAGTCGTGAGCGTCGCGCCGTGCTTCGTCCTGTGGTCCGCGGCGCGCGAGGTGATCGTCGAGCGCTGTGTGTCGCGTGGGGTCCGCGTCGGTCGTTCCCATGACGGCAACGGGCGTCCCAGCGCGCCGGCGATGCGCGTGCAAGTGGGCTTCGACGAGCCCGGGAGACGCGAGCGTCGTAGCCGACGTTAGCAGGACGAACTCGCCGCGCGCGATCGACAGCGCCGTGTTCAGACGCGCGTGACGATCCGGTGCTGTTGAGTAGATGTGGCGCACCGAGACAGCGCAGTCGAAGCGGTCCCGCGTCATGCGTTCGTTGGCGCTCGCCCCTAGGGCGTCGTGGACGACGACGATCTCGAACGTGCCCACGGGAACGAGCTGACGAGCGAAGCTCTCGATGCACGCACGGAGAGTCTCCTCACCGTTGGACGCGATGCAGATGGTCAGCGCAGGACTTTCGCGCGCGTCACGGTCGGTGCTCAGTGTGAGCAGCGTGGCGTCGTTCATCGCGCGCTCGAACGCGTTCTCGTATTCGCGCAACTGCGCGAAGAACCCGGCGTCCGCGAGGTGCGTCGCGCGTCCTGCCGCGCGCAGGCGGCGGAACACCTCCAGTTCGCTCGGATAGAACGCGCCCCGGACCAGCGACCGCAGGGCCTCGCGTTGCGCAACGAGCCCCGCTTCCCAGAACGGACCGGGTGCGTCTCCCATCTGATCAGGGCTCGAGCGATCGACAAATCGATTGCGTTCGTCGGTCAGCAGGTAGTCGCACGTCACGATCTCGAAATCCCCGCCAAGTGCGTCGACCGAGTGTGCGAGGTGCGACGGCAACGGCTGGCACGCGGGGTGGGCCAGCGCGATGAACGGCTCGTCGCAGGTGAGCACCGCTGTCCGAAGCGAGTGTCCTCGGCTGACCGAGGCGCGGGGTAGCACGACGGCTCCGACCGTGTTGCAACGTGTCGCGAGCGCGCCCTGGGTGGTCGAATCGATGAGCACAAGCCGCGTCGCGACGCCGCGCTGGTTGCGCACGTTGCGGAGCAGCCTCGGCACGAGCGGCTCCTCTCCGTCGTGAACGAACGCGATGACCGCGACGGCCGGTGCGGCGTGGGCGCCCTCGTCGTCGCGGTAGGAGGCGCGTGCGCACAGCTCGGCATAGAGCTCGAGGGCTTCCGCGGGCGCCTCTGCGGAGCCACCCGGAGTCGCTGCATCCGCGGCGGTGAACGTGTTCTCGATCGTGGCACCGACGAACTCGCCGAGGCGCGCGCGCCCCGCTTCGGTGTGGAGCTGATCGTGGTGTAGGAAGAGCCAGTTCCCTCGGTCCGCCTTTCGGTCGAGGATCTCGCGATACGTCGCGGTCCAGAGCGCGAACGCATGGTCAAGGTCGATCGAGCGATCGGATTCGTCGACCATGCTCGTCGCCGCGACGGACGGGTGGCGGAATGCGCAAACGAGCACAGCGTCGTCGATGATGGGCCGCCACGCATCGAGCGTGAAGCACAGGCGTGAATCGACGAAGCACCAGGGCGATTCCGCCAGGGCTTCTCGCGCTTTGCGATCGAGCGCGGAAGGCATCGGACCCGTCACCGACGCGCTTGGAATCGCCAAGCGCCGATCGACGTAGCGATAGCGATCCTCGAGGGAGACGTTCGCGAGGAGCAGTTCGTGGTTGATCGCGTTGAGCTCGTCGCCGTGCGGCGAGAGCTGCGCTTCGCCGATGCGGTAGCCGGCGCGCGAGAGCGCACCGACGACCATGCTCGACCCGCTTCGACGACTACCGAGGACGACGCAATTACGCATGGGTGGTCACGGGGCGCGAGAGGACGGGGATCGGGGAGGTGGGCGCCGAGTCGTTTGCGGCCAGCCACAGCTCGACGTCGCCGCGTGTGTTGAGCGACGGAAGCCCGGACGACACGAGCGCTTCCGAGCGACGCGCGCCGGTGGGTTCGAGCAACGCGTCGATGGAACGGCTGAGTCTGGTCCACGCTTCGTCGTCGAGCGGCGCGCTCTCGATCAGGATGTCGAGCGGATGTGCTGAGTCGCTGGTTTCGAATGCGCCTTGCAGCTGCGCGAGGCATGGCTCGGGCGCCGCGTCGCTCGCGGAGTCGTGGCGCAGAATCAGGCACACATCGGCGCGACCGAGCAATGCGCGCACCGCGTCAATCAGGTGGCTCATGCTCTCCGGCGTGCTCCAATCGGGCCACGCGAAAATGCGCCGCGGCGCATTCGTCGACAGCGGCCAGTGTGGACTCGCCTTCGTTGCGTCGCCGACGAGGTCGAGGCGTTCGCAGTTCGCGAGCTTCGCGAGGGCGGCGTCCGCGTCGTCGCGGTCGCTGCCGGACGGGATCCACGCCCGAGCTTCGTCGAAGAGGAGGCGATCCGTTTCGGAGTCGGTCGCCTCGACGACGGCTACCGGCGTCGAGTGTCCGACCCGACGCGCGCGCGTGAGAAGTGGCGCGACCGTGCATCGGATCTCCTCGACCGAGAGTCCGTTGATCGGATCCGCCAGGAGCACGAGGAATGCCCCGTCGGTGCCGTGTCCGACGCGGGAGCCGAACAGCGACAGCCAATGCTCGACCTTCGTCGTCCAGCCGATCGCCGATTCGATGTACGTGGGAGCGGCGGCCGGTCGTAGCAGGACCGCGTGTCCTTCGATCGACGGGACCTCGGGACGCCACTCTGCGAAGACGTCGGTGAAGCTCACGAGGTCGAGTTCATCGAATGCGTCGCGAAAGCCCTGCTCCCACCAGATGACGTTGACGCGGCAGAACAGGTCGCCGAGGCGTCCGTGCAGGCGTGATGCCGTTGCGCCAATCGACGCGCCGAGCGAGTCTTTCAGCGTTTGGGCCGCGCGTTCGAGACGACCGAGGTCAACATCCGCGAGCGTCCGGGTCGCCGCCTCGATCGTAGGCAAGTGGGGGCGAATGACCGAGCGGCGCTCGTCGAGCTGATGGCGGGTCAGCGCGCCCCAGTTCAGACCCGACAGCCGCGCGGGATGCTTGCGGAACAAGTGCCCGTGAGTGCGCGCCGTTTCCCGCTGTCGTGCGCGCACCGTGGCGAAGTCGAGCGCGCCGGCATCGATCACGCGACATTCGGGCCGGTAGTGGAACGTCCAGCGAGCCGCCTCCAAGCGAATGCCGAGGTCGGCATCGGTCGCACCGGGTGCTTCGGAGTCCAAGTACTCATCGAATCCGCCGACCGCCTCGAGCGCCTCGCGCGGAGCGCTGAAGTTGCCGGCGCGAGTCGCGCTCCCTGACAGTTTCTGCCCCGGTGACCACTGTGTGTGATCGAAGACGTAGGGGCTCGTCGCGAGGAGGCGCGGGAGCGATCGATCGAGCTGAGCGTTCGGCTGGTCGAGCGCGCCGATCACGATAGCGTCCCGTCCGCCGAGCTCCGCGTGCGCATCGAGGTGGCGCTGGACCGTGTCCGGGTAGGGGACGCTGTCGCCGCGCGCGAACAGGACGATGCGTCCGACCGCCTGCCCAAGGGCGGCGTTCCGCTTGTTCTGTGGTGTGGCGTCGCCCGGGTCGACGATCGTCACCGGAACGTCAAACTCGAACTCCGTCGGATCGAACTCGCTCGAAGCGTCGTTCGCGAGGACGATCTCGAGCGCGCCGTGCGCTACGACCTGACGTGCGTAGCCTTCGAGGCAGCGCCGGAGCGATGCGGCGTCGCGCTCGTCGGTGATAATCACGCTGACTTCGGGCGCGTGCGCCCGCGGGCCCGCGACTTGTCGCAGCAGTTCTGCGTCGACCCGCGTCCGTTCGGTGCGAGTCTCGAAGTGCTCGGAGTCGACCAGTGCGAGCGGCTCCGGGACGTGGGCGACACGGCGTCGTTCGCGCAGCTCCAGGTAGAGTTCGAGTTCGACGGGCGCAAAGCACGCCGTTCCGAGCGTCGCGAGCGCGTCGCGATGGATGAGCACTCCATACTCCCAGCACCCGGCGGGCGGCGTCGTCGCGTTGCTCGTGACGCGATAGCGGTACGGCTCTCCGCCATCCGCGCTCGGCTGGGTCACGTGCAGATCGCATGTGACGAAATCGATGTCGTCCTCGTAGTGAACCCGCGCGAGTTGGCGAGCGATCCGGTCCTGCGGATACCGCGCGTGTGGCGAGCACAGGGCGAGCCACTCGTCGGTCGTTACCGCGAGAGCCTCGCGGAGAGCGCTGCCGATGCTCGGCGATGGGTGCCGTACGACCCGGATGCCGTGCTCGGGCGCGACTTTGCCACGTAGCGAGCAGTCGATGACGACGATCTCGAGGTCGACACCTTCCTGCGCGCGTAGGTCGGCGAGGAGCGTCGGTAGGTACGCGAGCTCCGCGTCGAAGATCGGAGCAATGGCGGTAGCGCAGGGGCGAAGCCGAGACGGGTCCTCGTGCTCCGCAAACGAGTGAGAAGGCATGCCTGGCTCTTCGTCACGATCCCCGCAGCCCTGAAGGATTTTCCGGCGGACGGCGCGCCGGCCATATCGTTCAGCTCTCGACGCCGGTGATCCGGACGCCGTAGTTCTGATCGACCGTGACGATCTCCCCGCGCGCGACGATCTTGCCGTTCACGAGGATGTCCGCGGGTTCGTGCGCCTCGCGCTCGAGCTCCACGACGGAACCCGGACCGAGCTTGATGAGCTCGCCGAGGGTCATTCGCGTCTGACCGACCTCGATCGTTACACGGACCGGAACGTCGAGCAGGTTCCCGAGGTCCATGTTGCCGTCGATTCCGACGGACTCGCCGAGTTCACGGAGCTCGTTGGACTGCACGGCGACGGCTTCGGTCGCAGCGTCGATGGCGTCTTCGACGTCGGTCTGTTCGGAGACGAGTTCTTCTTCTTCGCTCATGCCTTGTCCTCGGATTCCTGTACCAGATGTTCGATGCGGATCGCGAGGTTGCCCTGGTGCGTTCCGAATTGGCCTTGCCCAACGGTACGTTCGTCGACGCAGAGCGACGCGAGGTCACCGATGCGGGCGTCGAGGGGGATGACGTCGCCGACCTCGATTTCGAGCAGTTGATCGAGCGAGACGTCGCAACCTTCGATGCAAACCGAGAGCGCGATTTCGACGCGGTCCAGGTGGTCGGGGAGGTTGATCGGACCGACTCCCTCATTGGAGTCACTCGGGTCGACCGGCGCCGACGGTACGTAGACGTCGATCTTGCTCTTGGGTCCGGGGCCCTCGAGCGTGAACGCGACGTGGATGCGATAGGGGTCGGCTGCATCGCCGGCGTCGAGCCAGTCGCCGAGCGCCTCTCGGTTCTGCGCGACCACGACGCCGCCGGCATCGACGCCGATGGCTTGCAGCGTCGCGTCCGCGATCGGGGCGAGGATGGTCTGCAAGACCCCTTGTTCGACGATCGACAGCGGACGCGCCGCCGCGTCGGTCGAAGAGCCGCCGAGGATCGCCTCGATGCCGGACACCGCCGCCGCGTTTTCCCAGACGATCCAACCGATCTGACCGCCGCAGTCGAAGCGCAGCGCCGCGAACGGACCGTCCTGGCCGTCGAAGAGTCCGTCTGCGGACGTTTCGCGCACGTCGCCGAGTTCGAGCGGCCAACGCGCGCTCGTCGCGTCGGCTACGCGCGCTTCGACGTCGCTCAGCGCGGTCGCCATCACGCGCGCAACATCCGCGCGTGCGGCACCGCTCAGGCGGCGCGGGCTGCGGAAGTCGCGCTCGATGACGTCGGCACGCTCCGCGGCATCCTCATCGAGGAGCTCGCGGATCGCCTCGGCTTCTTCCTGTTCGACCTTGGTGGACACGCTGTCTCCCATCGACCTACTGGGTGATGAACTTGCCCCTGTGGATCTTCCGAATGCGTCCGAACGTTCCGGTGTGGACCTCGCCGACGAAGTCCGGGTCGCTCTGGCTCAGGTCGACGTACACGTGAAGCCCGTTTGCGTCGCTGACGGCCAGATCTGTCTCGGTGCCGTCCATGTCGATCGGCGGGCCGTCGTCCAGGGAGATCGTGCCCTTCGGTCCGTCGACGCGGAGAAGGTGCGTCTTGAAGCCGCCGCGCATCGTCGATTGCTCGACGGAGAGCCCCGGACCGATGCCCGAGACCTCGTCGTATCGGGCCGCGCTCGCGGCGTTTCCGACGTGAAGCGGGAAGAGGATGGGCTCGATGACATCGAGGATCTGGGCCTTGAACGTCTCCTCCCCGACAACGTCATCCAGATCCTCGCGGGTCTTCTGGCGCCCGATCCCGATCAGCGCGTCGAGCATGACGGCTTCGTAGATCGGATCAGCGACGCGCGCGGCGACGTACGCCTCGTCGTATCCCTCGTACTCCGCTTTGAGCGTCATCACGAGATAGCGCCGACCCTGCTCGCCCTTCAGGTTGACCTGCACCTCGCCGTTCGCGAGGGGCGTGATGTACGGACCTCCGAACGGGAGCGCCTTCGTGTCGCCCGGTAGCGCGACCATCGCGACGATGTATGCGGCGGCGACCAAACTGGCGACGCCGCCGCCCATCATGAGCCCCTTCTTGCTCTTCTTCGGCGCGGCGTCGTCCGGGGCCGTCTCGTCGTCTTTCTTGGTTTCGTCAGCCATTGTGCTTCGGCGTTGCTATTCGTTTCGTGCAGGAATGATCAGTCGTGCGTCGACGCTGCGGGTTGCAGGGCCGGACGCGTTGATCTCGACCAGCCAAGCGCGCGCAACGACGCGCGCGGGCGGAAAGCCGTGCTCGTCGATCAGGTACTCGCGAACCGTGCTTGCGCGCTCGAACGCGAGCAGGGTGTTCTCGCCGCTGTAGCGGCGCCCGGCGTCGATTGCGTGCCCTTCGAGGAGGAGCGACTGTCCCCCAGCCGGACGGAACGACGCGGCGAGCAAGTCGATGTATCGCGCCGACGCGTCGGTGAGTTTCGCGGAGTCGGGTTCGAACACCGCGATCGAGGGTTGAGAGACCTGGTCGTGCGGTTCCAGCGACTGCGTCAGCGACGCCCGGATCAGCTCGCGCTGCGACGCGTTCAGGTGTTCCTCGCGTCGCTCGGGATCGTCCTCGGGCGGCAGGTTGAAGCGCTCGCGCACGTTGTCGAACATCGACGCCTTCTCGCTCTCGTCGAGAACTCCCGGGAGACCGAACGAGCGGACTGCTACCAGGAACGAGCCGACGCCCGAGGCCGCGAGCCCGACCTGCTGCGTCTCGCCCATCGAGACCAAGAGGATGAAGAACGTCAGGATCAGCGTCATCATGTCGCCGAACGAGACCATCCACCCGGGGGCGCCTTCGTCGCTCATTCGTTCCCCTTGAGGACGCCCATCGCGGCGAGCTGGGTGGCGCGCATCTTCGACAGTGAGAGGATGCGGAGCCGTACGCGCCGGTTTTCGCGGCGGCCGCCCGGGCTCACGTTGTCTGCGATGGGTGACGCGTCACCGAGCCCAGCGATCTGGACGAGCTCGGGCTCGAGCCCCGTGTTCGACAGCAGCGTGGCTGCGGCTGCGCGCGCGCGCGCAAGCGAGAGCTCGGCGGCACCGCGGTACTGAACGGTGGCCTTGAACGCTGCGTCGGTGAAGCCTTCGACGACGACGAGGTGGGGATAGTGCGAAAGCACCTCGCCGATCTCGACGAGCGATGTACGCAGGCTCTCGGGAATGCGCGCGGAGCCGGGATCGAAGGTCTCGTTCGTGCCGAACTCGATGAGTACGCCGTCACCGACGTCGAAGAGGTCGAGTTCTTTGTGCTCGTCCGTCGCCTTCTGACCCATCTCGTCGAGGCTGTCGACGAGCTCGTCGGCGGGCCGCGAATGGGGCGAGTTAGCGCCACGCTCGAGGGAGGACGCTGCGAGAAGATCCGCCTTGCCCAGGTCCGCGAGCGTTCCGCCCTTCGACTTGTGGAGCCCGCCCTTCCCGCTCAGGAACGAGTCGATCATGAGCGAGTCCTGCGTGTCCATGCTCGAGAACGTCATCAGGAGCACGAAGAACGTGACGAGCAGCGAGATCATGTCGGTGAACGTCACGACCCACTCCGGCGCACCCTTCGGCCCGGACGCTTCCTTCCGCTTCTTGCTCTTCTTGCCCATCGAACTACGCGACCGCCTCGCGGGAAGCTGGTGACAGGAAGCTCTTCAGCTTTTCCTTGATGAGCTGCGGTCCCTCGCCGGACTGAATCGCGACGATGCCCTCGACCATGAGTTGGCGCAGCAGCGTCTCCTCGTCGTCGCGCACTTCGAGCTTCCCGGCGAGCGGGATCGCGACCATGTTCGCGATCATCGCGCCGTACATCGTCGTCAGCAGCGCGGTCGCCATGCCGCCGCCGATCTTCGACGGGTCGGACAAGTTCTGGAGCATCTGCACGAGTCCGACGAGCGTTCCGATCATCCCGAACGCGGGCGCGAACGAGCCGATCGCATCGAGCATCTTCTTGCCCGTGAGGTGGCGCTGGTGTTGCCACTCCGCCTCGAGCTCCATGATGTCGCGCACCGTGTCCGCCGGGAATCCGTCGATCACGAGCTGGACGCCCTTCGCAAAGAACGGGTCGTCCACCTCTTGCAGTTTCGACTCGAGCGCGAGCAATCCCTCTTTCCGCGCGAGGTTCGAGTACGTGATGATGCGGTCGATCTCTTCAGTGGGTGACGGCGCCTTGTGGAGGTAGGTCGTCAAGGTGACCTTGATGAGCACCTTTATCGTGTCGAGCGGGAAGTTCATCATCGTGACGGCGATCGTGCCGCCGCCGACGATGAGCATCGATGGAACGTGAATGAAGATGGGGAGCCCACCCTCTCCCGTAGCCATTGCGAACCCGACCAGGCCGAAGCCGAGAATGGTTCCGATGACTGTGGTGATGTCCATGAGGGGAGCGCAGACGTCGACGGAGAACCGCCGAGGCCGCGAGGAACTGGGGGTGGGGAAGCGGTTCCGCACCGGGGTGTGGAGAACCGAGTTCCTTATCGGCCGCCCCCCCGAACGCCTTGACGGATGCGGCCTCGAACCGGCGGATCCGCGGGCGATTCGCGCGGTCTCGGGCGAGAGAGGCGCCCGTTCTGGTCCTGTAGGGCGAAACTTTCGACCGCCCTTCCGGCGGATTCTCGACCGCCACCGGTAGCCTGTGGCGTCGGTCCCCACGCCCATCACACGCATGAAAACCCTCATTCCCGCGCTCGGCGCGCTTCTCCTCGCGTTCGTTGCCCAAGACAGCGACGAGCGCGCGGACAAGTTCCCGATGCCCGAAGTCGGCAAGCCCGCACCCGCCCTGCGGCTCAACGATCACACCGGACGCGCGACGGCAGTCGGCGGCGAGTCCGAGACGTGGAAGGTGCTCGCGTTCTTCCCGAAGGCGATGACGCCTGGCTGAACACTCGAAGTCTGCTCGCTGCGGGACGCAGCGGAAGAACTCGAGGAGCTCGGTGTGGAGGTGTTCGGCCTCAGCCTGGACGACGTGCAGGACCTGGCGCAGTTCGCCGAGGCGCAGTACCTGCCGTTCATGCTGCTGTCCGATCCGGACGGAAGTGTGTCGCGCCGCTATGGCGTGCTGCCGGAGAACGCGAGGTGGACGAGCCGCATCACGTTCATCATCGACGACGCCGGCGTGCTCCGTCACATCGACACCGAAGTCGATGTGAAGGGCCACGGAACGGACGTCGCGGCGCGGGTGCGCGAGCTGCAGAGCGAGTAGGACGTGCCAACGTTGCGGCGGGCGGTCGGATGTGCACTCGGCGCGTGTCTCGCCCTGGCGTGCGTGGCTCCCCGGCCGTCGACCCGTGTCGATGCTGCTGAGCCACGTGGCGAGGAGCCCGTCGTTCTATCCCAGCTCGACTTGCGTGAGCGCTCGTTCGACGGCGCACGGCTCTATCGTTCGAACTTCGCCGGATCCAACGTCAGCGGCGGCAGCTTCCGCGGCGCCTTGCTCGACGGTTCCGATCTGCGCGCGATGCGCGCGGTGCAAACCGACTTTCAGGGCGCCGGTCTCGCGCGTTGCTTGATGCAGCAGGCTGAACTGATGGGCGCGGACTTCCGGCGGGCGTCGCTCGTTGCTTCGAACCTCATGCACGCGGATCTGCGCGGAGCGAGCCTGGCGGGAGCGGATGTGACGCGCGCGGACTTCGACGGTGCGCATCTAATGGGCACCAAGCTGGGGCACGCGATCGGGTTCGAGCGCGGGAGCGTCGGGCGTATCGCTTGTTTCGACGGCGAAACCGAGTGGCCGGACGGTGTCGTCGTCGAGGAAGCGATCCGCGCGTGCCCGCTGCACGACTGAGGCAAGTCAGAGCTTCAGGTCGACGGCGACGGTTGTCCCGGGCTCGACCTGAACCGTCGCCTCGGTGGTCTTCGACGGCCATTCCGCGATGACGCGCGCGCGCCCGGCGGGGACGCCACCGAAGACGAGAGTGCCGTCGCGGTCCGTCGCGGATAGCGCGTCCCACACGCGCGTCTCCCAACCGTCGGCGTTCACGACTCGAATGCGAACGCCCGAAACCGGCGCGTCGAAGGCGTCGCGAACGCGCACCGAGATCGTTCCGGCGCGTTCGAGTTGCACGTCGCGGACGATCGCCTCGTTGCTCGTTCCATCCACGACGAGCTTGTCGACGAGGTACGGCGCCAGCGTGATCCCGGGCAACGCGTCACCGACCCCGCCGACGCGTAGGCGATAGACGTTCGTTGGGACGCGGGTGAAGCGGAAGCTGCCGGACGCGTCGGTTGTCGTCACCCGTACTCCGTCCGGACCGCGATCGCCCGGAGGCAGATCCGAACGAACGAGCATCACGGTTTCGGCGCGCACGCCGGTACCCTCCGGAGCGCGAACGGTTCCGACGACCACGCCGAGCGGGAGATCCAGCTCGAGCGGCCCGCCGTCCGCCGTGATGTTCCGGCGGAACGCGGCGACGCTCTCCTGCGTCATGCCGACCACGAAGTAGTACGCACGGGGTCGCGGGAGCTCGAGCTCGAAGCGTCCGCTCTCATCCGACGTCGCGCTGGCGATTGGCGCGGGGGCGCCGTCGATCCAAGCGGAGACTTGCTCGTTCGCGACCGGTACCCCGCTTTCCCGCACGACGCCCAGGACCTGCACCGGATCCGGCTTGCGCCGCGCGCGCCCGCCGTCGGTGGGCGCGGGTGTCGTCGCGTTGCGGCTGTCCGTGGCGAGCGTGCGCAGGCGCGCCCCTGCCTCGGCGATCCGCGCTTCCTCGTCCGCCGCGGCTTCGATCTGTCCCACGAACCATAGGCTCCCCGCGAGCAGGGCGACCAGGACGATCAATCCGATGATTGTGCGTACCATGAAGCAGTGCGGAGCCGCATCGCTCGATGCGGCAGGCTCCCATCATGGCGGAGTACTGCGGACGCGCGCGATTCGAGTTCGACTTTTTCCGAGCACCGGACTAGCAGCCTGTGGCGAAAGTGCTTCGCCCGCAGCACGCTGTCCTCCACTCCGGCTCGGCCTCCGAGAGCCTCGCCG
>JAVJHY011522493.1:0-12236 GCA_035593235.1 Phascolosoma agassizii | reverse complement strand
TGACGCAGTTCGAACGGCGTCGTCGATGCACTTTGAAACGAGACGCTCAAAGACCTCTACGGGGAGAAACGGGCAGTACAACGTCGTGGTCGCCCAGTCAACGAATCGTTTGATCGCCGTGGGTGGTTTCTTGGGTACGGGTTGCGGCTGCCGAAGCATGGGGGTCACTTACAAAGGTCCGTCTTGTTGCCCGAGACATTGTGGCAGGACCCTGAAGTTGGGCAAAGAGCAGATAGGCATAGGCCATGGGCTTGATCAGCCACGACAAGAAACGCACGCCGCCAAACGCCCCCAACGCGTCAAGCAAGACCATCAAGATGGTAGCCACAATCAAGAAGGCCATACCGGGTTTACGAATGGGAAACGTGTAGCTTTCGCCCGACCAACCGGCGGGCGGATCAATGGCCTCGGTCGCGGTCTCTTTCTGCTTTCCCAATCGCTCCGCTACGGTGCGATCGTCAACCGGCTCCTCTTCAAGGCCCGTAGGAACAACCGCTTCGGGAATACGCGTTCTTGAAGTCGCTCCCGAGCCAGAGGTCTCGGGCTCTCCGCGCGTTTCGATCGCGAAAGGTTGTTGCTCATCCTCGGGCTTGAGCTTGAACGTGCGATCCGAATCGAGTGGAGGATCTTGAGGCGCGTCATCGCGCCCTGGAGCATTATCGTTGGGACCTATCACGGCGAACGTTACCCAGCCGCCGCAGACTCGCCGACGGGCTCTTCCGGATACTCGGAAAGGCGAACGGCCACACGACGACTTACGCCCGGCTCCTCCATGGTGACGCCATACAACAGATCGGCGGCTTCCATCGTGGACTTCGCGTGCGTGATCACGACAAATTGCGTGCGGTCGGTGAACTCACGCAACAGAGAAATCAACCGGCGCACATTGGCTTCGTCGAGGGCAGCATCTACCTCATCGAGGATTGCAAAGGGACTTGGCTTGGCCTGGAACACCGCAAAGAGCAACGCCGTGGCGGTCAGGGTTCGTTCGCCACCGCTCAAGAGACTAATCGTGCGCTGTTCCTTGCCAGGAGGCCGCGCCACAATCTCAATGCCCGACTCAAGCACGTCGGACGCGTCTTCCAGCAAGACATCGGCTCGCCCGCCGCCAAAGAGACGACGAAACGTATTGCGGAAATTATCGCGAACCTCAAAGAAGGTTTTCTCGAAGCGCTTTCGTGAGATGTCATCGAGTTCTTTGATGGCTTCATCGAGTCCTGCACTGGCCTCAATGAGATCGCGTTCCTGGGTTTGAAGCTCGACGACATGGGTCTCGACTTCCTCTAGCTCGGATACGGCATTGAGGTTGACGTTACCAATCGCGTCGAGCTTGCGACGCATCGTATCGACCTCTCCGTCGATGGCTTCAAGGTCGATCGATTCGGTGACCTCGGTCTGAGCCTCGATCTCGACGAGGTCCACATCGGAGTCTTGTGCCACTTGTTCGAGCAACGACTCAAGTCGGGTACGGAACTCGCCTTCACGAACACGGAACCCTGCAAGCTCTTCCCGCACCTTGTCGTGCAGACGCTGCACTTCGCGGCGGCGGCGGTCGGCATCGGTGGCGCCATCCTGAATGGACTGCAACTGAGCCTTGGCCTTCACGAGGGCATCGCCCTTGCCCGCACGAAGCTCTTCGCGATCACGAGCTTCGGCCTGTGCCTCGGTCACCGTCACCTCGGCTTTGGATTGTCGTTCTCGCAGCGATGCAGCCTCGCGTTCAGCCTCGTCCGCACGGGCCACGAGCGCCGCGCTGTCTTCTTGCGCGCGCTGGACTCTGCGCGTGGCGGACTCGGCTTGCGCACGGGCCTCAGCCAAGGCCACCATCATCTGCATTCGACGCTCGGCCGATTCCTTCCGCGACGCTTCCATGGCCACATACCCACGCGCGGCTTCTTCCGCACGCTCTTCGAGCTCTTCGCGTCGGCGTTCGTGGGCATTCATTTCGGTTGAGACGGTCTCGCTGCGGGCCAAAGCTTGGGTACGCAAGTCCGTAAACTCGGTGACCTCCTGGTCGACCAACTCCATGGACTTGGTAAGTTGATCGCGTTCACGCTCGACGCGAGCCAGTGCTTCTCCGCGCCGGCTCCGATCCTCGCTCTTTTCGCTTAGTTCCTTACGCAACCGACGAATTTGCTCTTCGCTTTGCCCAACGTGCTCGCCGGCCTTTCGCACAGCTTCTTGCGCATCGGACACAGCCCGAGCGAGGCGATCTGATTCGTCGTTGAGTTGACGCAGCTCCGCAGCTCGACCCACAAGCCCTAGTGCCGCGCGATCTCGGCCTCCAAGAATGGCGCCCGACGACGTAACGCGATCACCCTCAGGCGTGACCGCATTGCCGCCGCGCTCACGGAAGTTGCGCACACCTTCTTCAAGGCTGGCCACCACATGGGTATCGGCAACCACCGAGTTCACAACACGACGAAGGGCCGGCGTGGCCCCAAAATCACCTGGAGAGGCGTCGACTTGATGCTCGCCGCGGAGCAAATCGAGACAAAGAAAGCGCGCCCGCTGACCGTCGCCATGTTCACGCAACCACGCGATCCAACGCAACGCGTCCTCGGCACGTTGAACTACAACGGCGCCGCCCGCATGACCAATGCGCTGATCGAGTTCCGCGGCCAACTCGGGGCTGGGCTCGATCAGATCGGCAAGAATGCCAAGCACGCCATCGCGCGCGCCATGCTCATCGACAGGCCTTCCGGCAAGGGTATCGATGATGAGCCTTGCTCCGGCGTCCATCCCCTCGCGCGCAGCAGCAAGTCGTTCGAGCACCTCAAGGCGCGCGCGCTTCGTGGCGCGTTCTTCCACCACGTGGTTGCGCGCATCGGTGGCATGTTCCATGGCCTGAATAAGGCGAGCACGCTCATGTTCCGCTGCTTCGAGTGCGGCGGCACGCTCGCGCGTGTCTTCCTCAAGGCTTGCAGACAAGGCGTGGAGTTCACGAACTTCGGCCTGAATGCGCTCTTCGCGCAAGCGCAACTCGTGACGCTGATCGCCAAGGCGCCCAAGTCGTGCGTCGGCCTGCTTGAGTTCGGTACGCAACTCGGTTTCCAAGTTGCGAGTTTCCGCCAGCTCGCTGAGTGCGTTGAGCGCGTCCCGCTTGGCGCCATCGTGCGCATCACGAATGCGGGCAACTTCGCGTTCGATCTCGGCAAGTTCACCTTCCACAATCGACATGCGACCCGATTCGGACTCGGTCTTGGCCGTAGCCAACGTTGCCATTTGTACAAGTTGAGCGACCTGCGAAACAAGGCCCTCGGCCTCTGAGCGTGCGCTCGTGGCCTGAAGTCCCAACGCCTCGATGCGTTCGCTTAGATCGGCAATGTCTCGGGTGGCATACGACGCTCGGTCTTGTGCGGAGCGCGCATCGGCGGCTGCCGTCGCAATCGCTGCCTCGAGTTGAAAGACGTCTTGTTGTGCCGCCTCACGCTCGGCGGCCGCGCTTTGTGCATGCTCTTCGATGGAAGCGAGCTCGCCTGCCGCTTCGCCTTCCCGCTGCGTCAATCGCTCGACTTCGGTGGCGACTTGGGCACGTTGCTCACTGAGCCCGCGATAACGAATTACGGCACGAAGTACGCGCTTCTTCGCGAGTTCGTCACGAAGGGCCTGAAACCGACGTGCCTTGGCGGCTTGGCTCTTGAGCGAACGAAGTCGCTTCTCTTCAAGCTCCAGCACGTCACGCAATCGCTCGAGGTTGTCGCCGGTTCGCTGCAACCGGCTGGCCGCTTCTTTACGGCGTTGCTTGTATCGACTGACTCCCGCGGCTTCTTCGAAAATGCCACGGCGGTCGGCGGGATTGGCTGCGAGCAGAGCGTCGATTTGCCCTTGCTCCATGATGCTATTGCCTTCTTGACCGAGTCCGGTATCAAGAAAGAGCTCGCGAATGTCGCGTAGTCGGCACGTTACGCGGTTGAGCAAGTACTCGCTATCTCCCGAGCGATGGAGTCTTCGTGTAACGGCAACTTCGGTGTGCTCCACCGGCAAGAGCCCTGACTCGTTGTCGAGGACAAGCGTGACCTCTGCGCGAGGAAGCGGCTTACGAGTTCGACTGCCCGCAAAGATCACATCTTCCATGCGCTTGCCACGCAAGCTTCGAGGGCTCATATCGCCCAAGACCCACTTAATGGCGTCAACTACATTGCTCTTGCCGCAGCCATTGGGTCCGACGATGGCGGAGATGCCCGCGTCAAACTCAAACACTTGCCGGTCGGCGAAGGACTTGAAGCCTTGGATCTCAAGTCGGCGAATCTTCATGCAGGAGTCCTTTGCATCACAAAACGATCTGCGGCAATCTCATCGCACCCCGTGGATGGATACAGCGCTAGCTGAAACCATGAGAGCGGCGTACGAATCGTGTGACACGATGCGGTAGTGTACGGCAAGATAGGTGGGCCATTTTGACGTCGCGGTACGTGGGTACAGCCCGGCACAAATGGCACATAAACGGGGGATGGAGCGAATACGAGCAAGCTCGGGGCTCGGATGTCTAGGAACGTGGACGTCATTGATCGCCGGCTCCTGGATGCGCTCGACGAATTACTCGTCTCGGCCACGGCGTAACGTGAAGCGCGTGAGCCGAAGGATCTTCCACGGCAACCGCAAAGTGGGCCTGAAGCTCTTTCATCCCAGGAGGGGCATCGCCGCGAACACGCAGGTCATAGCGCACGATGCGTCCCGCAGGCATTTGCGTGTCAAGCCGCGCCACCTTCGAAGACAAGCCAAACGCTGCGGGCGTAATCGCCGAGGGAGTTTGGATGCCCGGTGGTTTGCGCCAACCCGCCTCGGGGAAGGATGCCAATGCTTCCCGTCCTGTGTCAGCCGGCCCCAATTGAGGTGGCAACGAACCGGACGACAACGAATCAGGCGACAACGAATCAGGCGGCAACGCACCACTGGCCGAAGCTGAAGCGCCTGAAGGCACGTCGTTCCCCGCTTCCGTGCGCGGTTCCGCAGGGGAGGAGTGGTCGCCTCTGAGCTGGCGAGCATGCTTCCCCGATTCTCCCGATACATCCGACGATTCCGAATCATCCGGCGCCGAATGCACGTTGCCGCTTTGATGCATTGGATTGAGGGAAGCCCGGTGCGAAGACATGCGAAGCGAAGAAAAACGAGTCGGAGACGAAGTGGCAAAGCGTACAAGATTCAATTCTGCGAATCGCGACTTGGCTTCTTCGCGGGGGGCCTCAACAAGCGATGCACGAATTCCCAAGGGGGCCGCTTCGTATTCAAGACACGCCGCCAAGTTGGAACGGATCAACTCGACAAGTTGTGCCTGATCCGCTTCCGTAAGCGTACGCGAGTTGTTGCGCTCCATTCGACCCAAGTGCAACGCACATTCGGTAAGTCCAACGACTTCAACAACATGGTAGGCCTTACTCAACGCCACTCGCAACGCATCTTCAGGGCCATCGCTAGAGACACGACTCGAGGGGCCGGGATGCGACTCGCTGCGCCGGGGAGGAATGCGCTTGACATCATCTTGATGCGTATCGTGGGTTCTGTCGCCTGGCGCGCGGGATCTAGAAAGTCCATACAACGCGCCGCCGGGCGCAGCGCTCATAGCTCGCTGAATGCGTCGCCGAAACTCAGCCCCTTCAAGAGCCACACGAATCAAGCGCCTCGCTTCGCGCAAGACGTCGTCGACGCCTGCCTGGCCCACGCGTCGGACCAACGCCACCATATTGATCGCCGCAAGACTCGCAATATTGACGTCGCCGCGAGGAAATCGAAACGGATCATCGAACTCATGCTCGGCCACGCGGAACCATGAGGGTCCCCGCCGGGGCATGGCACGGTCGTCAAACAGGAATACGGGATCACCGCCTCTGGACGCCTCTCGCAAGCCCGCCGCACATAGGGACACACCCGGGGATTCGTCATGCATGCGGTTCGCTGCCCGGTGCTTGCCTTCCCCCGCTTCGTGGGTCTTTGTCGTCGTAAGCTTAAGGGTTGTTGTTTTCTGAGTAGTCGCCGTGTTCTGCGAGTTGGTAATCCTTGTACACGTGTTTTTCGTGCTCGCCTTCTTTGTGGAACGAGATTGCACGCGAGGAACAATCAAGTTGAGCCTGCACGCGGGCCAGCGACCTTCACGCCGAAGCGCGCTAAGTTCCGTGACCATCGCGACGCCTACGCGTCTGACGACGTCGTCAAAGTCACCAAACGTGCGACCGGGTGCGGCCGGTGAAGGCGTAGGAACAAACCTGTGCCAGTCAGGGACGTCTGAGCTCAATGTGAACTCAACGGTTGCTTGCGCGGTCCGTCCGGCCGACGCGCCCAATCCAGGGGCCGTAAGCGCCGGGCATAGGAAAAACGCTCGCAACGCCTCGCCAAGTGCCGCGTCGTCGAGTTGATCGACAAACGGCGCCAAGAAGACGTTCACATGCTCGATGCACAACACCCGTGAAGCCAGGGATTGGTAGGTGAGCAGCATCGATTCGATGACGTGGAATGCACGCAAGCTCGCCATACCGCGTGAAAACGAGTCGCCTGCTAGCAGCGGCGAACCGACCGCAACGGCATCCAGGCTCAGCGCCGCCAAGCGAAACGGACTTCCAAGATCGTAGAAGTGCAAGTCGCCAAGACGATGAGCTTCGACGGCAGAAGGCGACAATTCTCCGGCAAGGATGTGGGTTGCAAGCACCTGCTCACCCAACCACTCAAGACGCGCTCCAGGATTGGCCCGAGCCAACCGCAAGGGATCCATCCGGCTCGCGACGCCAAAGGGCTGCTCACGACCCGCGCCCGGGCCACGTTCATTCGCAGGAGGAAGCGCATTCGGACCAAATTCAGCGGGATCAAAATCTGCGTGATTACTATGCGCATCGTCGTCCGTGGGTTCAGATGCATGCAACGCCCATGTGGCCGCGCGACGAATCTCGCGAGCGAGGTCGCCCTCCCCAAAACGAGTACACTTGCCGCGCTCAAACATCTCAGCTTGAACGAGGGACGTGAGCATCGACTCGTTCATTCGCTCAAACGAGGACCTCAGCACCCGTTCTTCTACGGCCCGGGCGACTTCTTGCGCCAAGTTTCGATCGGCCCCATCGGCCAACATGAGCTCACTCGCAATCGCCGCCTTCGAGAACGGACGTAGCGACGAGGGATTGGGGGAATCGGCGCGCTGAAGTTGATGCCGGTACCCCCCTCCCCCTACGAGGAGGCGCGTGCCGTTGCCGCCTTCTCGTCCAACGAGGCCGCGACTCATCAACCCGCGCGTAGCACGCGCTTGGCTGCGTCGATCTCGATAGAGGATGAACGACTTGGCGGTCTGGGCGTGCCCCGCCTCAATGAGCACCTTCTCAACGGCATCTTGAACGTCTTCAATCGTGGGCACGCGCGGCGAACCATCGCGGGAGGCAATCGCCATGACACGATTGGCCACAATGCCCGCCAGTTGTTCAGCCAAAAAGCGATCCTCGCCTCCCACGGCTTGTGCCGCGCGAAAGATGGCATCGGCAATCTTGCTGCGTTCAAACATGACCAAGCGACCATCGCGCTTGCGAACTTGACGTCCGTACCCGTATCTCACGCGTCCCCTTCTTGGGACGATTCGCCCGAATCTCGTACGTCGACCCGCGAACGATTTGCCTTGGAGTTTGCCTCGGTAGCCTTGCTCTTTGCGCGCTTCCCCTTCTTGGCGAGCATGAGTTTGAGCTCTTCCATGAACTCGCCAATGTCTTGGAAGTCGCGATAGACCGACGCGAATCGAACGTAGGCAACTTGATCAATCTTCTTGAGCTCGTCCATCACGAGCTCGCCGATGTACTCGGCGGGGACTTCCGTGTCGTATTTTTCGAGAATGCGATTCTCAACGCGTTCGGTCATGTCCTCCATGGTCTGAATGGATATGGTTCGCTTCTCGCCGGCGCGCAAAAGGCCCATCAAAATCTTACGGCGGTCAAAGCGCTCTCGTCGCTCGTCTTTCTTGATGACGCGGAGAGGGCTCTCTTCGATGCGTTCGTAGGTGGTAAAACGACGATCACACTCTTGGCAGTGTCGCCTTCTTCGTATGGCGAAACCGTCGCCGCTTGCGCGAGAGTCAATGACCTTGTCATCGTCTTCCTTGCAGAACGGACAGCGCATGTGTGTGACCCTCCCGCAGTCGTGCGAAGAGCTCAAGCGAGAAAGCTTGTGAGCAAGCTCGTCGCCGGTGCCCGAACACGTCCGTCTTTTCGATCATCTATTCGATGCTCAACCGCGCGCGGCAGCTCGCATGTTCACCCGTCGCCATCCCTCCCTGGGATGCCTGTTGCTTGCGTCCACTGACCACTGCTGGATGCGTGGCCTTCACTCGTATCGAAGCAGCCCCTAGGGACTATCCGGCCGAGTCCGGCGACCGAGGGGAATTGGAGGATCGGCGCAGGCCCGATTCTGAGTCCCCGACCACAACCTGTCGTGGAAACAAAAGCCTACCACTACCACCTGTTGATGCAATCGGAACCCGACACACTGTCTGGAGCACGCCTCCTGGGGATGCGGGCGGGCACTTTCCAACGTCACCGGAGAGCAAAAACGACCGTGGTCAGCGAGCGGCTATGGCATGCCGGCGGTCAGTTGGTTGCCAGATGAGCAATGGTCTCGTTCCATCGGTCGCGCGATTCACAGACGGCGGACGGCGCCGTGGGGAATCAACCGACAAGCGCGTGGAGGCCAACGCATGTATTGCGGCACAGGCTGATACGATGAAATCGCGCTGTGGGATCGTTGCCGAGTCTCGCCGCTTCGCTCCGATCCTATCGGACGAGATGGCCAGGCGGTGGACACCCTGCGCGCAGGCCTCGACCCTGCTCACATTTTAGGCCCCTTTTTTGAACCAGTTCTGATTTTCTATTTCAAGGGCAAGGCCTTCGTCCAGGAGAACACGTGACCATCGCAATCTTGGCTGACATCCACTCGAACACCGAGGCGCTTACTCGCGTGCTCGATGACGCGGCGAGCCGTGGTGCCCACCGTATCGTGTGTCTTGGCGACATCATTGGATATGGCCCCAATCCGCGTGAGTGCCTACAGATGCTCTTTCAGAGTGAAGTAGCGATCATGGGGAACCACGAAGAAGCCGTCATGTTTTACGGTGAAGACTTCAACCCCAAGGCCCGCGCGTCACTTGAGTGGACCAAAGATCAACTCAATAGCACCGAGTTTGAACGCACGGAAAATTACGATCTTTGGAACTTCCTCGGCACGATGCAACAGATTGTCGAAGACGAAGACGTCATGTACACCCACGGAAGCCCCCGCACGCCCACGCGTGAGTACGTCATGCCCGCCGACATTCGCAACCGTGAGAAGATCGCGGGCATTTTCGAGCTCATTAAGAAAGTGTGTTTCATTGGCCACAGCCATGTGCCTCATATCTACACGTCCGACATGAAGCACGCCTCGTCCGAGCAGTTGGGTGGTGCGATCGACATTCGTAAGCTCGGCGACCGCAAAATTTTGATCAATACCGGAAGCGTGGGGCAGCCGCGAGACGGCGACCCGCGCTCCAGCTACGTCACGTTCGACGGCAATATTGTGCGATTCCATCGCATCGATTACGACGTACAGGCCACGGTCGACAAGATCTACGCCGAAGAGCGAATCCCGAACTTCCTCGCTGATCGCTTGCTTGTGGGTAGATAGACGGTCTCCCGCCAGACGGCCGCCACTCACGCTTGACAACGCGGTCACTTCAAGAAGTAGCTAGAGACCCCCACATGGCACGTGTGACTTGAAACCGCCCCAAGGGGATGCTCGCGGTTGATGTTTGACACCGATGACGTTGGCCCAGATTGAATGGGGCGTCTCCCCCTCGGGCAATCTGCATCGGGCCCCAAGGGCAACCGTACACTTTGGCGCCCCGTGGCCAACGCGGCGATTCGCTCGTGGCCTTCGCGGCCTTGTTCCGAGCCCAACTCGATATGCCCGTATAGCCCATTCCCTCACGGTGTGTCCGTGAAGAATATGAAGGAGAGCAACGATGGAACGCCGCATGCTGCTGGCCATCGTATTGTCGTTTCTCGCCATTAGCGGGTACTCCGCATTGATGCGGTCAATGCATCCCCCGGTAAAGAAGGATTCGGCAAGCCCCGACGGAGCCAACTCGGCCGAGGAGCATCCCAACGGCAAGAATGCCAACGGGACCAACGATGATTCGAACGATAACTCGAACGGCAATTCGAAAAACGGCACATCCTCAGAGGAGCCGGGAATACAAGATCCAAAGGGTGCGAGAAACAACGATCCCGTTGTAGCCGACGACACGGGGCATCCCCAAACGGGGGCTCCCGACGTTCGAGTCAAACTCACTAGCGATGAACTGGAAGTTGGATTTACTTCGCTGGGCGGTGCGGTTGAGTACGTGCGTTTGCGCAATGCACTCGAGGCCGATCAGAAGACAAACCTCGATCTCGTACTCCCCATGGATCGGACCATGCTGATTGGGCAGCTTGACGACATCACCAGCAACGCCCCCATCGCGCCGGGCGGGGCCGATCGCAAAGAGGCTGCACCTGGGCCGCTGCGTCGTCTCAATTGGACGCGCGACACAGCCGCCGAGGATCGCACGAAGGAGGACGACATCGTCTTCACCTTTGACACGGGCAAGGGTGTGGTACTGAAGAAGCAGTGGCTCTTGGGACAAGGCGCCAAGCGCTACGACATCACTCTACGGATAGAAGCCCGGGAAAAAGGCGAAGGTGGCAGCGAGGCTGCGGGGGACGGCGAGTATTCCGTCAACATGCTGGTCGCTTCCCAGCAATACCGTGAAGTCTTCAAGGGAGCGTTCGCCACGCCCAGCTCCATCGTGAAGCGAACGTCAGACGCAGCGGATGTGGAAGACGCTCACATGCCCGGGCACGAGTTCGTGGCCCTCGAAACCCGCGGGACGAATCCAGATCGACTCCGCGTACTTGGATCCAAGTCGCACTATTTCGGGGTGCTCTACTACGGCAACGAGCGCGGCGACCGCGAGCCACCCATCTCAGGATTCTGGGCCACTGGCGAAGAAGGCGCCAAGCGAGGCGCCTACGAAGAAGAAGTCATTCGGTTCATGAAGGAGGAACGCGGTCGCGAAATCGTCGGCCTCGATCGCTATGAGACCAAGCGCGTGCGCCCAGGTACCGAGAGTCTTCACCACGCGTGGGTAAGACTTGCACTTCCCGTGTACGGCGCCAAGGAACGAGGTAAGCCTCCCACGGAACTCAATATTTTCGCCGGCCCTCTCGCGCGCGATGTTTTGTCGCAAGACGCATACAGCGACTCGATGGGCTCAGTCATCACGTACCCCAGCGCCTTTGACTTTGTCGCCAAGTTCCTTCTATGGATCTACGACTTCTGGCGCAACCTCTTTGGTAGCGCCGGCGTGGGAGTGATCTTGATGACGCTTTGCGTCCGTGGCGCCATGATGCCAATCTCGATCAAGAACCAGCTTTCGATGCGACGCTACAGCAAGAAGGTCGCCAAGCTCAAGCCCAAGGTGGCCGCGCTACAAGAGCGTTTCCCGAAGAACCCCAAGAAGCTACGCGAAGAACAAATGAAGCTCTATCGGGAGCACGGTGTGGGATTCCCCACGGGCTGTCTGATGATGTTGATTCAGATTCCTATCTTCTTTGCGTTGTTCTCGGCCCTGCGCGTTGAGTACACGCTTCGCGGCGCGCCCTTTCTGTGGATCAGCGATCTCTCGGGGCCCGACAAGTTGATCGATTTTGGCGGGAGCGTGCTGAACCTTGGCATTCTCGACATTCGCTCGCTCAACATCTTGCCGCTCATCATGGTCGCACTTTCGCTTTGGCATACGCGCTCGATGCCGGTTCCTGCCGACGAGCAACAGGCTCAGCAAATGAAGATGATGAAGTGGCTTCCCATCGTCTTTGCGGTCATTCTCTACAACTACACCGCCGCGTTGGCGCTCTATATGGTGCTTAGCTCGGCCTTTGCGATCATCGAAAGCAAAGGGGTGGCAAGCGCCGAGGACCTCGAGCGCCTGGGCCGAGACTCAGCGTTCCTCAAAGGACAAAACATTGCTGGCCAAACCGTCGAGGGATATTTGTTTCCCGAGGGCTACCAGTTTGTCGTTCCAACGGCCCCCGAGAAGGTGCTAGTTCGATTGATCGATCAGCACCGCAAAGTACCCATCACCGACCTGATCAAACGGTGCCGCATCGGTCAGACGATCCGCGTCATAAGTGGCATAGGCTCGAATCCGGGCAGCTTCGCCGTCTTTCTGAGGCGCGTAATAGTCGGTCGCGATCATC
>JAVJHY011522383.1:0-10613 GCA_035593235.1 Phascolosoma agassizii | reverse complement strand
CTCGCGACCCGCTGACTTGGCATTTTCCAGCAACGTGTCGCTCCTTTGGAGGCTCTCCATGCTTCGACGTGCGTATCTGAGCGGTTGTGCAGCGGCGCTCTGTCTCGCCTTGACCGCGGGGGGCCTCGTTCCCTCATCTGCCTTTGCCAAAGATGCCGTGCCGGCCAAGACCGACGCGTCGGCTTCCGTCGAGTTGAGCTACCGCACGTATCCCAAGTTCGCCTTTCGTCTTCCAGCCGGCCAGATGCAGGCGGTAAAAGACACCATACCGATCCCTCACAAGGGCGGAAGTGGCTTTGCGGTCAAGCTTGATGGCACCGACCTTCTGATTGATGACAATGGAGACGGCGAGACCAATCTTGTTGTTCGTCGCAAAGACAAAGAGTCTGCATTGGTTCGTCTCAAGGGCGAGCGCGAGGATGGATCCAAGTTCACGTATGCCCTCAGGCTTCATAAGCGCGGTACGTGGTCGTTCCACACCTCGGGCGCTATGGAAGGCACCGTAGGCGATATCAAAGTTCGGTTGATCGATCAAAATCACAACGGTCGTTACAACGATCTCGGGGAAGACGCTGTGCTTGTGGGCGATGGTTCCACAGCTAGCTTCCTGAGCCCCGTATGGTCGGTTGACGGTGCGCTCAAGCTTGTGTCCGTATCAAGCGACGGGAGCCGCATTTCGCTCAAGCCCTACAAGGGAAAGACAGGCACCATCGACATGACGTCTGCGTTCGTGTCAGATGGAAGGCTTACTTCGGCCATCGTCAAGAGTACGACCGGGGCATTTTCCTTCGATGTCGCTGCCTTGGCCAATGAGACCAGCAGCAAAGTAGAGCTTCCCATCGGTAGCTACGCGCTGATTCGTGGCACGGTCACCAAGGGAACGCAGTCAGTGACCATCGAGCCCGGTGACATGAAGCCGGTTAAAGTTCGCACCGACAAGCATTCAACCATCGCTTGGGGCGGCCCCCTTCGAGCCGAATTCACGTTCAAGCGTGCGGGCGACAAGATGCAGTTCTCGCCCAAAGCGGTGTGGTATTTCGGTGGCGCCGGCGAGCAATACAGCGGCTGGACACCCAAAGCCAAGTCACCTGAGTTCATCGTTACCCGCAAAGACAACGGCGAAGAGATTGTTCGCGGCAAGTTCATGGCGTGTACCTGAGGACCTACATGGGTTCCGGGCACCGTGCGTGTCCCCGCTGACGTCGAAGTCAACGTAGCCATGAAAGACAGCCGAGCGATTCTTGGTGGTGAGGTTGAAGCCGCGCCTCGTCCGTAGTCGTTCTACGTTTCGCGCACCGTATCGCACAACTTCTAGCATGGGGCGATACGGTGCTTCTCTCGTGTCATGTTCCGCGTCATGTTTTCCAGTACGACGGCGATCCTCATCGCGTAAACACGGCGCGTGTTGTCATGAAGGTATGTCCAGACTCTCTTCGGCTCCTGCGCAGCCGGTGTGCCTTGCCGAGACGCCCGGTATAGTGTGCCCCCGTGCGTTGCGGACCGTAGGTGTTCATGGCAATACGATTCATGCAGAACCGCCCCTCGTCGAAACCTGCCTCACCAAGGCACGGGCTGTTCTATTCGTCGCGTGGCCGCGGCCTTCGAGTAAGTAACGTCGTCGCGCTCGCATGGTGTCTCGGAGTCCTATTCTTGATTGCGCCGGCGGCGCGAGCCGCCGAGTCAGAAACCGCCGAGTCATCGTTCGAGGGAGGGCGCGTGCCTCTTCGTACGGTCGGTGGTCGACTCCTGGTGCGTTGCGACATCAGTACGCCCAAGTCGCGCATTGCGGCGCATTTGCTTGTGGCCTTGGAAGATCCGAGTGGGCTTCAACTGCACAACACCGTGCCTCAGGACAACGCCCTCGACATCGACAAGCAGGGCTACCCCGTCACCCTTCACTTCCCTGGCTTTCGCATCGTGCATCGCGATGGCTATTCCCTGGGAACGTCGCTCTACGACACCCTTACGCGCGACTATGCCGTCGAGTTGGGCGAGACCCCCGTTGTGGGCACCCTCGGCGCAGCATTTCTTCGCAAGTATCACGTAGTGCTCGACGTGGGCAATGGGTACATGGAGTTATCGGCCCCCAAGAAGGCTGAAGCGGCCCCCGACGAAGATGGCCGTGCGCGTCCTTCGCTTCGGGATGGCGATGTCCTACTCAGTGAGCAGGGAGGGAGCGTTTGGCTTCCCTTAATGCTCGGTGATAGATCGTTAGGTGCCGCGCTCATTGCCACCGGACATGCCGATTCACGCTTGGCCTCTTGGGCCTACCGTGCGCGTCGAAATGCGAACGCCGCGCCGCTTCTCGTTGGCAGCGTCGAGTTGAACAAGCTCGGCGGATTTCTACGTGCGCCCATCCCCGATGCGCATCCCGATGGCGCGGCGGCGCTGCTTGGTCTCAACATTCTGCGGCACCTTCGCATCGAACTGGACCGAGCCAACTTGCGCGCGCGGGTGACTGTGTCGAAGCCGCCGGCGGACCTCGCGATGGAAATGGCCTACTTCAATGCGCTGCGTGCAGACGATGCTGAAGTTTGGTTGGCGTTCCTAGGCAAGTATCCCTCTTCGGCGCGTCGTGCTCGTGCCGCTGAGCTCATGGTTGATGCGCTGATGGCATCGGCCGATGTCGATGAGAAGACCGTGGTCGCGGCCGTGAAGCACTACGCCGATTCACGCGTAGAGAAACGTCGAACGTCGCGCATGTACGATCTCATGCGTCAGTTTCGCGAGTTTGGTTGGACCGATGCCGCGATTGCGTCGGGCAAGGCCGGACTCAAGAAGGGCGTGAAGGATCTCGACCCCAATGCGGTACATCGGATTCATGCCGTACTGGGTGAGATGTACCTTTCGAAAGATGACACGACCCACGCATGGAAACACTTGTTGTCAGCCGCGTTTGGTCTTCCCGAAGACGGACTCATCAACCTGCTTTTGGGTCGCTTCTACGAGAAGCAGAAGCGCTATCGCCGTGCCTTTAGTCGCTACATCCAGGCCACGACCGATGCGGCCAGCGGCCCTCAGGCGCTTGAAGCACTCCAGCGGCTGCAGACGGTGGCGGGCGAAGGTGGGCGACTTTCTGCGGACACCATCGAGCGTGCAACGGCAGGCAAGGTAAAGGGATTTGGCGCTCCCGATGAATTCGAAGCCGACGACAAGACCAAGAACACTCGCTGCGCGTTGGTTGAGTACTTCACATGCGCGCATGGCAGGCCCACGGGTGATTGGGTAATAGATGGCATCCTTACGCATTTTCCGCGCAAGCGAGTTGCAGTTGTTTGTTATCACGTGCCCGAACCCGTGATGGAACCGTTGATTACCAATCTGGGCGCCCAGCGTGCAGCTCGTTACCGTGCGCCTGGCGGCACGATGATCGTGGGGGGGACCAAGCCGGGGCGCATCAATGGCAAGCCGCGCGATGTGGCCAAGATCTACTCAACGGTAAAGCCGTGGGTCTATGAGCGGCTCGCGAAGGCTCCCAACTATGAGATCCGCGTCGACGCAAAGATTGAGGCGGACGACAAAGAGGGGGGCGAGGTTGTCGGTTCCGTCACGGTAAAGGGCGACGTCGCGCCCAATCTACGTCTCCATATCTTATTGGTTGAGAAAGGTGTCGTGTTTCCTGGGCGTAGCAAAGTGATTGTGCATCGCATGGTGGTCCGAGGGCGTCTCACCAAAGAGAGCTACGGCGATCCCTATAAGCCCAAGGGCGATGCCTCGCATCAGACTTATTCAATTCGAGCTCGCTTGGCTGACATCGCCAAACAGTGCTCCGAATATGTGGAATCTCAGAAGCAAAAAGGGGCTGTGGTTGCCTGGAACCACCAACTTGATCCCGATCAATTGCAGATCGTCGCTTTCCTTCAAAGTGCAGAGAGCAGTGAAGTGCTTCAGGCGGTGCACTTTGAAATGAATCGCGCGTCTCAAGATGACCTCGACAACACCTCGCCCAAGGAGACGAAGTAACCGGTGAGTGATGCACATCTCAACGATTCGAGCGCGCGTAGCGGGCATCTAAATTCGATGCATCCAGATACGATGCGCCACGATCTCAATGAACTTGTGTCGCGTGTTCGTACCGTGCGCGTTCAACGACGACTAAGCAATGCGATTCGTTCGGGTTGGGCCAAGTCATGCTGGTGGTTGTTGCTGGGGCCGGTTGTCATCGCCGTCCTCGCAGTGCTTGGGCTCGTTCATGCGCCCTCGTGGCCGTGGATTGCGGCGTCGGCGCTCGGCCCGTTTGTGCTCGCCATGTTGCAGGCGCTTGTTCAGGCGGCGAGCCATAAGGATTCGCGCGAAGTTTGTCTCCAAGTCGTTGACGACCAGCATGGTTTGAAAGATCGACTTGTAACAGCCGACGAGTTCCTTCGTGCGTCTGGTTCATCCAAAGAGAAGCGAGGGCTTCGGTACGCGTTTTCGCAGGCGGCTCTTCACGATGCGATACCTCACCTTGCTCGCATGCGCGATGCAGACGTGACGCCTCAGCCGTCGGTTCGACGTGCGCCGCGATGGCTATGGTTGCTGCCCGTGCTTGGTACGCTGGTGGGTTGGTGGACCCTCGACCGTGGTGCACGCTCACCTCGTGATGATGGAACGGCTCCTATTGCTCAGGCAAAGACCACTACCGAAGGCGTTGATGCTCGTCTTCCAAGCGATCCGAAGAACAATCCATCTACCGACGCGCCACCACCCAATCGTGAACGTGAGCCTGCCGCGCGCAAGCCAGCTGAGGCCTCTGCCACGGAAGCCAACAAGAACAAGGCCGACGACAAGAAGCAGCCTGCGGGTTCAGAAGAGTTGCGAGCCATGGAGGCTGCCTCGCGTGCAGGTGCGTCGGCCGATGCGTTGACTCGTGCGCGTCCTTCGGCATCGCTTGGCAGTCCAAGTGAGCACGCAGAGAAGGCCAAACGCAAACCGCACGAACCGAAGAAGAGTAAGAAGAATGCCAAACCCGTGGCCGAGGTCAAACGTCCTCCCGGGGAGCGTCCCAAGAAGCCCGAGCAGGCCGGAGCCACCGCCGGTCGCGGATCGTCGCGCGGAAGCAAGAGCAATCCCATTGCCAATCCGTGGTCGAGCAAAGACCAAGCACCCGACGAACGTTCCGACGATCTTGAGTTTGACGAAGACGTAGACGACGAGTACTCCGATTCAGAGAGTCGCGGAGGCATGCAGCCCAACCTCCGAGATCGTCGTCCGCCGGTGAATCGCGATCTCGGTATTGGCTTTGGCAACAAGCCCAACCCCGACGCCAATGGCCGGGGCGGACCTAGTCAGCGCAAGAAGTCACGTGGAACGGCATCGCTCATCTTGGGCGTGCCCATTCCCGATCACGTGAAGGGGCTTTCCAACCCTGGAACGACCAAAGTTACCCATGAACGCACGCGCCCCATGCCCGAACAGGTCGCGGCACTTAATGCCGAAGGCGGCGTAGCTCGTACAACACCGCTCGCGCCCATGTGGCGACCCACCCTTTCGCCGTGGGCTCGTGACCTCATGCGGCGTTTCTTTGCACGCAGCACGCGTTCGGAAACCACGAAGACCGATTCAACGAAGGCGGATCCCTCAAGCGAGAGTTCGGCCAACGACAAGCAGGAGTGAACATGAGTACGGTTGCTGAACAGGCGCAGTCGGCTGCGGCCGAGTTTCGTAAAGTCCACGCGTCCATTCGTGAGCAGATTTGCCGCGTCATGGTGGGCCAAGACGATGTCATAGATGGCGTGTTGGCGGCACTCTTCGCAGGCGGACATGTGTTGCTTGAAGGCGTGCCGGGGCTTGGCAAGACGATGCTGGTGCGTGCGCTGGGCCATGCGCTCAACCTCAAGTTCTCGCGCATTCAGTTTACGCCCGACATGATGCCCGCCGACATTCAAGGAACGCATGTGTTGAGCGAAGGTGCCGACGGCAAGCAGAGCCTGTCGTTCCAAGAAGGTCCGTTGGTGGCCAATCTCGTCTTGGCCGATGAGATCAACCGCGCCACGCCCAAGACTCAAAGTGCTTTGCTTGAAGCCATGCAAGAGGGGCAGATCAGCGTCGGCAAGCGCACCATCACCCTCGACCAGCCCTTTGTGGTGATGGCTACGCAGAACCCCGTCGAGCAAGAGGGAACCTATCCGTTGCCCGAAGCACAACTTGATCGATTCTTGTTCAAGTTGATCGTGGGCTATCCCAAGGAAGACGAGTACCGCGAAATTCTCAAACGCACTACCGGCGCCGAGCACGTAGAGCCCGACGCCGTTTGTGATGCGGCCACGATTGTGGCGCAGCGAAATGTGGTGCGTGAAGTTCCTGTGGCCGACGCGGTGCAGGCCTATGCCGTTCGTTTGGTTCTTGCCACACAGCCCGACCACGCTTCGGCCCCCGAGTTGGTCAAACGATTCGTATCGCTCGGAAGCAGTCCGCGCGGCGCGCAGGGTTTGTTGCTTGCAGCCAAAGTCACGGCACTTCTTGACGGACGTTTCGCGGTGAGCAGCGACGACATCAAGAGTGTTGCGGCGCCGGTACTTCGTCACCGCGTGTTGCTCAACTTCCAAGGTCAAGCCGAAGGCACGTCCCCCGACGATGTCGTGGCGCAAGTAATTGCTCACGTTCGTCGCGACGCCTAGTCACGCACGATTCGATTGTTGTCGAACGTACCCGGAGGGAACCGTTGAACGTTGACGAGCTCTTTGATGCCGACTTCATGGCCGCGGTTGCGCGACTTCGCATTGTGGCGAGGCGTGTGCAAGCGGGCGGTCGTCCCGCCGAGCAGCGCTCCAAGAAGCTTGGTAGCGGCATGGAGTTTCGCGATTTCCGTCCTTACGTGGCCGGCGACGATATTCGTTCCATCGATTGGAACATCTACCGACGTTTGGGCAAAGTCGTCTTGCGTCTCTTCGAAGAACAAGAGGATCTGCCCCTCTACTTGATTCCCGATGTGTCGAGCAGCATGCACGCCGAAACGCCACCGCGCGCGGTACCTGCCTTGCGCTGCGCGCTCGCGATGGCGGCCATTGGCCTTGGGCAACATGATTCGGTGGGGGTCTATCCCTTCGCGAGCGAACCCGTGACACCATTGCGGCTTGGGTCGGGCGGCCGGCGCATCTACCGCATTGCCGATTACCTCGCTACGTTGCCAACCGAGGGGGGGACCGACCTTGTGAGCGCGTTGCGTCGCTTCGGGACCTATCGCCTCCGTCGCGGGCTCTTAGTGGTGATATCTGATTTCTTTGACCGCGCCGGCATCGAGCAGATCACCGCGGCCCTAGGACAGCTTCGCCATCGACTCGTGTTGATTCCTATTGTCCGCGAGACCGACCACAATCCCTCGTTGCGGGGCGATGTGAGATTGATCGATAGCGAAAGCGGGACGCCTGAGGACGTCACAATTACACCCGATGTGATTAAGCGCTATACCGCCGCCTACGAGCGTTTTCAGACCGGACTTACGGAGTTTGCGAGCCGACGAGATGCCGGCTTGCTTCGATTGGACGCTGAGGGCGACGTGGTTGAGCAACTTGCTGAGTTGTTCCAAGGTGGAAGGCTTCGGGCGTGACAGTACTTGCGCTTCAGTTCGCATCGTTCCCGCTTTGGGGCGTTCTGCTTGGGTTGGCCGCAATTGCGGCGCTCATGTTTGTTCTCCATCGTCTGCGGATTCGTTTTCGAGAAGAAGTGGTGCCCACCACCATGTTTTGGCAGGAGGCACTTGATGACCGTCAGGCGCGCGTGCTCATGCAGCGCTTTCGCCATCCTTGGACGTACGCACTCGCCACTGCGATCGCTGCGTTGCTTTGGTTTGGGTTCGCTCAGCCCACGACAGACGCTGACCCCTCTGCCGCCAAGGCGATTGTGCTTTGGGATCTCTCCGCTGATGGATACGACGCCGATCGCACACGCGCTGCGGTGAAGACGCTCGCCGAGCGGCTTTCGGGACAGCCGCTCAGCGTCATCGGATGCCACGACGATCCCTCGCCTCTGCTTGCGGAGGGTGAATCGGTCGAACTGCTCGCGCCTCGGCTTCAAGCAATGGCTTCACGCCGCTGTGATTCATCGATTGAACGGGTGCTTTCGTCGCTTTCGCTTACTACCGACGCCGCTCAGCGCATTGACGCGTACGTCGTAGGGAACATCGCGCCGGTTTCCATGGACGTCGCGTGGGGCAAACGCGTACGTGTGCGCTCGGTGCACGTGAGCGCATCAAGCGACGCTTCGCCTCCTGCGCTCCACGCGTTTGTCGTCACACCCTCGGCGTCGGGTCGCTGGGACCGCGTTGATGTGGCGCTACGCGTTTCTCCTGATGCCACGTGGTCTGCCCGTGTTGGTGAGGAACCTCTTGCGTTTACCGAGCGCACACCCACCGAGTTCGTGGCACGCGATGTGGCGGCCGACGGACGCACGCTCACCGTGCAGTTCGGAGACGCGCAAACGTCTCGCGTATTACCAAGCCGAAGCGTCATCGGTGTTTCGATGTCGGTGGAAGGAAGCGCTGCTTCGGGCGTTAGGGCGCTGCGTGCGTTGCTCGAGATGGACCGCGGTTTGGAGCTGGGCTCCGACAAGAGTGACGTCCAGGTCAACGCGGGAGGCGGAGGCGATTCTGCCTTGCCAACCCTTGCAGTGGTCGCGGAGTCCGCCTTTACAGGATTGCGGATGGTCGTTCCTGCGAGTCAAGAACACGAGGCCCGTGACTTTGCTCGGTCTTGGCGGTTTCATGACGTCGATCGCAGGCAGCCCAATGGTCATGACTTTGAAGAACTCACTTTCGATGTCGTTGTCGATGCCAATATCGGCGCGCCTCGCATCGAAGTGTCCGACCTCCTGTTTGGACCACGCAGCAACTTTGTGCGAAGTGACGTGTTCCCACCGTTTGTTGCCTCCGCCCTTCGTTGGTTGGCGAGACAGCCTCTTCGTTTGGCGCTTGACGCCGTGGTGGGCGACGCGCAAGCCGCACCGAGTGGTGTTGTTACCCGTGCCGATGGTCAGCGCTCGGCCGCCATCGACAACCACTACACGCCCACGGTTGATGGCGTGTATCGATTTGCGGATGGACGCGTGATCGCTGCCTCCAAGTTGACACCCATCTCTACGCATGCTGCCAACGATGCCGCCAGCAACGCCGTCAAGAGTGGCGACGTTTGGGCCGAGACCGTGTCGATGAGTGCCATCCCATCCACGAGTCGTGCTTGGCCCCTTGCGTGGATTATGTCGTTCCTTGCCTTGGTGCTATTGCTCGTCGAGTGGTTCCTCGTGCGTCGCGGGAGGATCCCCTAGTCGTGACGGTTCAACTTGCGATTACGTTGCTCCGCCCTTCGTGGTTGGCGCTCCTCGTTTTGCTTCCGCTGCTGTGGTTTGTGCCCAAGCGCTATCCCGGATGGGTGCATGGCCTCTTGCGCACGCTTGCAATGGGCGCCCTTGTCTTGGCGTTGACCGAGCCCGTGCTGGTCCGGAGCGACAGCGATACGTCGTATCGATTTGCGGTCGTAGATCAAAGCGCGAGTGTGGCGGGCGCAGGCCGTGTTCCCATCAACCAGCTGCTAGGGGAATCAGGCAAAGACGTTCGGCGCGAGTTGTTGCTCATTGGCAGCAGCACCAATGAGACACCTGCCCTTCCCGGCGACGTTCGCGTCACGCGCATACCGGGTTCTACGCGTGACGGTGCACTATCCATTGCCCTAGAGACTTCACTTTCTCGAGTTCCTACCGGTGTTGAGGCCTCGATCACCCTTGCCACCGATGGCCATGTCACAAACGAGAGGTGGCGTACGGCCGTACAGCACTGTGTGGCTCGCGGCATTCCGGTGCATACGCTCACGTTGCCAAGGCGTTCCCCTGACGTGTATCCGCTTGTCCCTCACGTGGAAGGGGCATGCACCGTAGGTGTTCCCACGGAAGTGAGCGTTGAGGTCGTCGGCCGAGTTGCGAAGGGCGAAGCCGTGCTTTTCGTGAACGATGTCGAGTCGAAGCGCACGTCGTTTACGTCATCCGGCCGCGCCATGGTTCGCATTCCCTTTGAACCCACGTCCGCCGGGTTTTCCGCATTGCGCGTAGAAGTGATCGCTTCGAAGGACGAAGATCAAGTCGCCGAGAACAACGCGTCGTCGGTGTGGCTTGGTGTGGGCGATCCGGTGCGCGTGCTTTATGCCGGCGGCCGAATGACTGGGGCGCGCGTCGAACTTGCCAAAGCTGTAGGTGCGGGCTTCGAGTTTTCTCCCATGCCAGCCGACGCAGGTGCGTGGCAACGCGCGCTTGACCGGGCCGACATCGCGTGGATCGATGACTTGCCCGCGAGCGAGTTTCCCGAGGCATCGCAGCGCGCCCTTTCAGCCGCGGTACGTGAGCACGGGCTTGGTCTTTTGGTTTCAGGAGGGCAGCAAGCCTTCGGCCCCGGTGGCTACGTCGATTCGCCCCTTGCTGAGATCTTGCCGGTAGAGCCTGCGCAAAAGGAAGAGAAGCGCGACCCGAGCACCACGTTGGTTGTCATTATTGACACGTCGGGTTCGATGGGGGGCGAGCGCGTTCAACTGGCGAAGGAAGTCGCGCGTCTTTGCATGCGTCGCCTCTTGCCTCACGACAAAGTCGGCATTGTTGAGTTTTACGGCGCCAAGCGTTGGGCCGCTCCCATTCAGCCTGCATCGAACGCCATC
>JAVJHY011522161.1:731-12250 GCA_035593235.1 Phascolosoma agassizii | reverse complement strand
ATTGGTAGACACGCCAGCTTCAGGTGCTGGTGCTCTTCGGGGCGTGGAGGTTCAAGTCCTCTCCTGGGCACCATATTTTTGAGACCCTCGCTAATGGCGGGGGTTTCTTCGTTTCAAGACCAAGAAAACCTTCCAGATCACCTGCAGTGGTACACATTTGTCACACAAATGGTACACACATGTATGTCTTATCCCGTAATCACCAGCTCTATTTCAACCGGCGTATACACGGTAAAATACTCCGTATTTCTCTCAACACTAAAGACAAGTGGCAAGCACAAAAGCGTGCAGCCAAGCTCTACGTCCTCACATCCAGATACATAAGGGAGTCCATGGATTACAACGCCATCAAACAAAAAGCCAGACAACAAGCAGAAGCAATGCATGACGAATGGCTAGCAGATCATTTCGCGGGACTACCTGTTAGCGATGAGGTAGTCGAACAGTCAAGATATGACGACGACCCTGAGGATCACTATGTTGCTGAGCTTAAGCGCAAATTGATATTGGGAGAGCTACTGCCAGACGAAGTAGAAGACAGCCTCGCATTCATTCTATACAAGCAGCTTCAATCAAAAACATTTGAAGAATGGCGCAACCCAGAGAGACTGCTTGAACCTAAAGCGCCCCAACAACAGGTTGCAGTCGACACCCCCAGTGTTAGGTTCTCTGAAAACATACAAGCCTTTCTTGATGACAAACAAGCTGCCAAGCCGATTTCGGACAATACGGTGCAAGCTTATAACGAAAGCTTTCAGCTTTTTATCGATGCGATGGGCGACAGAGTTGTTTCAGAGCTTACCTATACCGATGGCACAGCTTACAGGGACTTACTTTCCAAACTTCCACCCAACCGAAAAAAGCGAAAACAGTACAGAGATAAATCTATCGCCGAACTATTAAGTTTGGATTTACCTCGTGACGACTGCCTGAAAACCAAGACAATCAGCGACACCCTAATTTACATCAAGACGTACCTATCGTGGCTTGTGAAGGCTGGTTTAATCAGCAGGAATCCATTTGAGGGAGTCACAATTGAAGTTGAAACAAAGTCGTACAGCGCCTACAACATTTCAGATCTAAATAAGATTTTCCAAAGCCCACTGTTTTGCTCTGACGGCGACTACATAAAGAGAACAGCACGTCGTTCTAACTGGTGGCTGATAGTCATTGCTACGTACACCGGAGCTAGGATCAGTGAAATCGTGCAGTTAACCACAAAGGATCTTGTAACCAAGGACGAGGTACTCTGCTTCTCATTGATCGACGATGAAGATGAAAAAAGACTCAAGACTAAAGCTGCGCGCCGACTTATCCCCGTCCACTCTAAACTCATTGAACTCGGTTTCCCTGAATACATAGCGACACTTAAAACCAACGGTCACAACAGGTTACTTCCCAGCGTTCAACTAAGTGCTCGAAGAGCGGGGAAGTCAGCCTCCGACTGGTACAACGAGCGATACAGAGGAGCGTACCTTCCGGAATTTAAAGAGCTGAGAAAGGTCTTTCACTCGTTCAGACACACATTCATACAAGAGGCTCTGAAGAGGGATGTAGACCTAACTAAACTTCAAGCAATGGTTGGGCATGAGCCTGAGCTTATGGGTGCCACAAAGACATACAGAGGTGATGCAGCAGACACCTACACAGGGCAACAACTTGCCGCGCAAATGGAGCGAGTACAGTTTGAAGGCCTGTCGATTCGACACTTGAACTGGAGACAGATTCTGCGAGAGTAATAGAAGCAAGAGCAGACTGAAGGCTTCATCAAAAACTGAACTAACGATGGACTTCAAGGGTACGCCATACAAACTACTGCAGGAGTGCGCAGCAAATGAAAGCCCTACTGAGTTATCTGTTCTTTTGTTACAGGCAGTTACATGCTGTGAGTTCGTGGTAGTATTTCCACTTATTAAGGAATTATAAAAAATGTTGAATGCAGTTGAATTATTCACTGGCGCTGGTGGCCTAAGCATGGGGATATCCCTTGCGGGATTTAAACCGAAGGCCGTTATCGAGTGGGATAAGTGGGCATGCGATACAGTGCGCGAAAACCAGAAACGCGGAAACAGCCTTGTTAGCGACTGGCCTCTACACCAAATGGATGTACGTAATTTTGACTTCTCATCAGTCTCGGGGGATATCGATTTAGTCGCCGGAGGCCCTCCATGCCAGCCATTCTCGCTTGGCGGGAAGTCCAATGCAGAACTTGATGAGAGAGATATGTTTCCTCATATGATCGAGGCCATCCGAACTCTTCAGCCCAAGTCATTTATTATCGAGAATGTCAAAGGACTAACTCGTAAGCGCTTCGCAGAGTATTTTCATTACATTACACTTCAGCTTGAATACCCCCCTGTGACGATACGCCGCAAGGAATTATGGCTGGACCACCTCTCTCGCCTTGAGAAGGTCAAAACATCAGGTAGACGTGGCGCAGGGACATATGAGGTTGTTTTTCGAGTTTTAAATGCAGCAGACTACGGAGTCCCTCAGAAGCGTGAGCGGATTTTCTTTGTTGGCTTTCGGCACGACCTGCATGTGGAGTGGAGCTTTCCCCAGCCAACTCATTCCTACGAGGCATTGCTACATTCGCAGTGGGTTACTGGAGAGTATTGGGACAGACATAAGGTCCCCAAGAAACAACGCCCCGAATTATCACCTCGCCTAGAAAAACGTATAGAGCGCTTAAATAAGTGCGAAATACATACAAAACCATGGCAGACAGTTCGAGACGCAATCGAAGGACTACCTTCCCCCCGCTCCGCAAAAGCTAAGAATATTTTGAATCACCAGTTTAAGGGTGGCGCGAAGGTTTACCCTGGCCACACAGGCAGTCCCATTGACCTACCAGCCAAAACACTTAAAGCTGGGGTCCATGGAGTTCCTGGTGGAGAGAACATGATGGTTCTTCCCAACGGTAAAGTTCGTTACTTTTCGGTCCGAGAGTCTGCGCGTTTACAAACTTTCCCCGACACCTACATTTTCCATGGTGCGTGGTCGGAAGTGATGCGGCAGCTTGGTAATGCAGTGCCCGTGGCCCTAGGACATAGAATAGCGTCAAGCGTTGCAGAGACACTTTTACTGAAGGACGAGATGCTGCTAAGAAATTCTTTGATGAGCAAGAGACACTAATGCCCGAGACACCGTTTAACCCATTGAACAAATCAAATCTAGGTGTGAGCGTTGCTAACGCACTGCTCTCCATGCCCCCTGTCCCATTATCATCCCTGTCCGCCTTCAACGGTGCTGGTATCTACGCCATCTATTACGTCGGGGAGTTTAATGCGTATGACACGTTGCGGACCGCCAATACAGGGGACAAGTTTACCCTGCCGATCTACGTAGGAAAGGCGGTACCTAAAGGGGCAAGGAAAGGTGCCAGTGATACCGTAACCACGCGAAGTAAGGCATTATTTCAACGGCTTACAAAACACGCTGCATCGATCGACGCAGCCTCAAACCTCCAGATTGAAGACTTCTATTGTAGATATCTTTCAGTGGATGACATCTGGATAGCCCTAGGAGAATCGCTGATGATCAGTAGATACTCGCCGCTGTGGAATACAGCTCTTGATGGCTTTGGAAATAATGATCCTGGTAGCGGCCGATACGCGCAGTTACGATCTAAGTGGGACGTTCTTCATCCAGGCAGACCATGGGCGTTGAAGTGTAAAGAGCGGGAGGACACTGAGGAGCAAATCGCTATGGAAGCGGCTACATTCTTACGTTCTTTTACCTCAATTTGTACTTGAGCCCTCTCTCCACGACTAAATACACAGGTAGAGAGCCGGAGACCAAAAACCATAATCAGCAAAAAATATAAGCATCTTATTCAATAGAGGCACCAAGGAAATCACCCCTGCACCCCCTAGGCAAACATTAAGTAACCCACGGGGCGACCCAACGAACACAGCCCTCCTTAAGCCCTCTTCGCGGGCACATAAGGTCTCCACATCTATGCGTTCTATCGCCTTGCCATTTATGCTCGGAGCGGTATGAAAGCGCCCTAATGAAGATGTGTTTTTACGCTATAAGCGGTTGTACTGTACTGTTAATAAAAGGAATAAATGTTAAAGTATCTAACAATAAAAATGGATCTTTTAAATGATTGATATTGGACATTTACTCCGCTCACTGAGCCGTGACTCTTACCTTACTTTTCAAGGCTTATGCTTAACAAGTATTGCGATATTTCTTGTTATCCCAGCCATCCTCACTAACTTAAGCCTTCCGCTTACTTACATCCCTTGGATAACGGTTTCAGCCTGTCTTATTAATGTGGCTTATTGGCACCTATCTCAGCACATAACTGCAGTTAAAAAAGGACGCATTGGGTTTTTAATCTCAATATATGCAGAAGAAGACATCCAGAAGGTCTTTAAGAGGGATTTTATTCAGGTTTTAAAAGACTCTATTAGTAGCAGTAGTTACGGAGATGTTTTTGATGTCAAAATTGCAACTAATAGACGCGCTAATAAATTAAAAAAACCTGCTGACGCTCATGAGTTTCACAAGAAGAACGATATACATTTTGTGCTTTACGGAGCAGTAAAGAAGAGAAAGGTAAAGGGAAAAGATACTTTAATTCTTGATCTTGACGCGGTTGTCCGCCACAAGCACTTACGCGGTGATGTGCTTAAATTTTTACGGAAGAGCATCTCAAGCACTTGGACTAAGAAATACAACCTAACTGAGCCCGATAGAGATTACTCGCTTTATGAAATTACTAGCGAGCATGCTGCTGTAAGTGCGGTTTATATGATCTCTTTAGCAGCGTTTTGCTCGATGGACCCAGACTTGGCCGAGAGCCTTACAGATGAGCTTAAAAAACGTATTGAAGTAGCTGGAGTTTCTTCGCCAGTTATTTATAAGATCAATAAAGAGTTGAATGGTCAGTACAATCGAATATTTATGATGAAGGCCAATATTCTGTATCAAGCGTGGATGAAGACACACGAAAAGTCATGTATTGCTGAAATGGCTTTAGAACTCAATAAGATTAAGGGAGGAAGAATAAAAAAGAATATAGATTTCGCAGTTCTTAAGGCTATTGAATTAGTTGTACTCCGCCGAGATTTCAAAGGTGCCTTGCAGTGGCTAAACAAATCGAAAGCTAATAACGCTGTATGGTTCTGTAACATGGCCTTTTTATACGCTGGTCTAGAAGAACACAGTGTGGCCATTAGCTACTACGTCAAAGCATCTAAGCTTGATATAGAATTCGACAAAGTAACTGAGTTTGAGGACTTTATGCATTGGCATGTTGAGACTTACCCATGCGATTATTTTGTTTATTTCCTACTAGGTCAGCTTAATTACTCTCTCAAAGGGGATAATGAAATAGCTAAAAGTAACTATATTCTTTTCTTAGACAAGGCTGACAAGACCAAGGATAAGCTACTAATACGGATGGCCAAGCAAAATTGTAAAAAAATCTGAGCGCCCATTTAGATATACAGTCGATGCTTTTACCCCCCGTACCCCCCCCTTAAACCTCAGGTAAACATTAAGTTTGCCATGGGGTGACCCAACGAACACAACCTTCTTTAAGTTCTCTCAGCGGGTACATAGGGTCTCCACACCTATGGCTTCTATCGTTTATCCATTCATGTATGAAGCGGTGCTGAAGTACCTTGAGTGCTCTAGTGTCTTCATGTTGCTCAATCTTATTACAGCGGTGACAGTGCCAGCTAATCATTGATGACCTCCTTGTCCGTAGAATAGATCTAGCGTAACCACAGTCAATCGTGATATCTATCCGTCGACAGTATGAAGCAGTTCAGAACTTGGATGGTGCTGAGGGTGCGTGTCACTAATATTTTCTTTCTTGGCTTCCGGAACAGATTTGAGGGTTTTGTTATGCACTTTCAGTAAGGTGCCTCATGCTTTGAAGAAAGAATCCCTAATCGTATACAAGCGTTTACTAGCGCGGCACCTTCAGTTGATAGATAGAATTCATGGCCCGTTGACGAGCTCCAGCAATTATTCGGTACATAAATATCATCATTCAACGAAACTAATTCTCTGAACATCTCAGTTCCAATGCCAGCTTTCTGGTAGTCGAGACTAACTTCTGCGCTTTCTAGAACCGCATTGTCGCAATGTTCCGCGAATTCAAGGTGACCAATTTTCGTGCCTTTGTGGCGAGCTTCAACCTTTGGAGGCCAATCATCTTTTATTTCTATTTCAATAAGTCTTTTGTGCCTGTCCTTAAATTGGACCGTCATTCCGTAATCATCCATGTAAGTCTCCGAAAGGTATAAAGTTACATTATCTATGTATGAAGTTCTGGAGGCTCTTACTGAGCCCCCAGTTACCCCTTACTTCTTGGGTTTGGTCTTGCAGGGAGGTTTGATCCTCTCTGCTACAGTTGTTGCCTTGTGTTTTATGGCGAAGGTCTTGGTTACGAATTGCCCTGATTTTGCAGAGCGGTGACGTTTAATAACCATAATAGGTACCTCCATTACCTGGGTAGCTACGAAAGTGCGAGGTAACATTTTCATTGCGTCCATTTCTACGTCGAGTGTACCTGTTTACGTGGACAGACTTTTTCTGCCGATGATCTTGATAGTGCATGGTGGTGTTCTCCATATTGCACATTATGTGGGATCGATCGATAGGAGCCACAGACCATAGCTTGACTAACTGTCAGCACTATTGTTTTATGGACGTCCTTAGCGGGAACGTTGCTCTCCTATCGAAAGATCGGTTTGTATCGCTGTTGCCCGAGGCTCAAGTCTCGGGTGACTAAAATTCCACCTTCTGCATGACCAACTACCTTTCAATAGCCACTTACCTGACCCTTGGCACCAGCGATAGGTCTAGTTTCCTACTTTCGATAAGCTCAATCAACTTAACCGAATCTGCCCTTTAAGACTTGACAGCTCCTTGAAAATCCGAGTCTTCATCGGTGCACTAACCTTGCTTTAATATCTATATCTAGTGCACTGAGGTTTTTTTGTGTGGATCATCTTGTGTTTTATGGTTTTCCGCCGTAGTGAGCACTATTTAAGATTTTCCTTGTGGTAAGTCGCCGTCTTGAGTCTGTAAAGTAAAATAATACTGTTTTTCCATACAGTTATTGATGGGGAGGGTTCATATGAGTTAATGATCTAAAAATAAATGAGTCTAGACTCAAGTTTCAGTAGCTCAAATTGTATTTATAGGTAGTGACAGTGTAAATATTACTTAATTCGACAAGCTTTATACTCCCAATGTGGGGGGGCGTTAGAAGGGGGTAGGCTCCAAACTTAGGAGTTGTGTGCCGGTAACTAGGGGTTTAAACCAACAGCTAGACTAGGGTGGTTCATTTTAAGTATGCCCTATCTGTACTAGCTGAAAGTAACCCCTACAGACTTAATGAACTAGATATAATGGACTTTCATTAGTGGACTTGATATAGTGGACTCACATTAACAAGGAGTCACCCTATGTTCATCCGTGGATACCTAAGAGCCAGCACACAACAACAAGACGCAGACAGAGCAAGGTCTACTCTGGAGAAGTTAGCCAGTGAGCATGGGCTTAAGGTTGCCTCTTGGCACACTGAGAATGAGTCTGGTCGAAAGCTGGAGCGGCCTGTTCTAGTCGATCTGCTTGACCAAGCTAACGAGGGTGATGTCCTACTAGTCGAGAGCATTGATCGACTAACCCGCCTTACTGCTGATAAGTGGGATGAACTGAAGGGGATGATCAAAGCTAAGAAGATTAATCTTGTGGTCTGCGACATCCCTACCAGCCATACAGCACTTAAAGCAGAGGCTATGGACGACATGACCAAGGGAATACTGTCAGCAGTGAACCAGATGCTTATAGACATCCTGGCTACTATGGCCTGCAAGGACTACGAGTTAAGAAGAGAGAGGTCTGCACAAGGTACAGCTAAAGCTAAGGCATTGGACAAGTTCAAGGGGCGACCAGTGAACACCGAGCTACACACCAAGATCGCTAAGTACCTAGGGAAGGGTCTGTCATATACGGAGATACAGGAGGCCACAGGAGCTAGCAGGACAACCATATCAAAGGTTAAGAAGGACCTCCGTCTCAAGGCGGACTAGGAAGATCGCAGCAAAACAGCTCAGCATAGGATTCAGCACACTTATATACACCTCAAAACACCCTCCAGTAAGCGCGAGCGTTAACTCTTTCCACGCGGTAATGCTTAACAACATCAATTATCATGATATTAGTGCTTGCATCATGATCACACTCCGCATATTATCGTGATAACTCAAGCCGAATCACAATAACGGAGCATTTATGGACAGAGCAGCATCAAAAATCAAAGAGAAGCGTCAAGAGCTAAAGTGGACTCAGGCTGTGCTCGCAAAACGTCTTAGTGTTAGCCAAGCCCTAATATCCAAATGGGAAAAAGAAGGGGAAATACCCGAGGAATACCGTAAGGAGATGTTTCACTTACTCGGCATTGATGCAACTGAAGACCAAATGTTTGAGTCTCAAGCTCAGGCAGAGGCTTGGAATACCTATTTAGGCACATTGATAAAGTACAGATTTCACGGGGCTAACGTCTGCTCCGATCGACTCTCTGAATATGGCACATCCTATCACCTTGCTCCGCTCGACTTCGTAGGGGTCACAATACCTGCAGCACCAACAATCATCCTTGGTAATCATGAGGATCCACTAGATGGATTTAAGTTTGAGAACCAGGAAGACGAGATCATCTTTAAAGAACTACTTGGATCCGCTCTAGAAAACCTAGAGAACATTGCAACTGCGCTCAATTGGCTCCTAGTCAATAAGCAAATCACTATGGATGACCTTGAGTCCTTATGGGAGGAAGAGCAGTACTACGCTTGGAGCCAAGCGATCACAGAGTTTAGTACGGAAATTGCGGAGCAAGCACCTAGCTATGTAGCCGCACTAAACAAACTGAAAGAAAGTAAATTTGAGGATCTTGTAGAAGCCACATGGATCAATTCTTACAAAGAACAAAGAAATCCAAACTCAGAGCTATACCCAATGATGTGGACTCTGCCATTATTTTACGAAATCGTAACGTACGGCGAAGAAGCTGATTCCATTCCCAGCGTCATTGACCTGATTAAAGAAGGTAAAGCGCCTGATACATTCATGAATGAAACAACTGAACTGCAAAAAATCACACTTAATGAGCTCAGCCGACTCCATGACCGCATCAACAACTTAGAGGCACTACTTTCAGAAACCAAGCACAAAAACAATACATAAAGTCCAATCTGAATATGTAGGGCCACAGCTTTTTAACGACTACATGGCCCTGTTAACTTTCTCCGCACAGATATATTTAACACTTTAAAAATCAATCCGCTCTGATGGACCTTCCCTGTCCTACATTTGGCTATCGATTAAATTTAAATAATTATTAGAGACCATTACATGACCGTAACCTTCCAACAAAAACGCGAAGAGTGGCTCAAGACTGCTCCCATTTCAGATGTTGAGCTCAGCCAAGTCAAGATCCACGAAGAACAACAAGCAAGAATAAATGGAACTGATCCTCAGTTAGTTTCAGACTACTCTGAAAGCATGCTCACGGGCACTACCTTCGCCCCTGTAACCCTCTACAAGGTCGAGAACGGTTATGAAATTCTTGATGGGTTTCATCGTGTTTCAGCAGCTCATAAAGCTGACCAAAAAACAGTGAAGTCACAGGTGCTTACAGACCTATCAGAAACCGACAAGCAGGCATTCAAACTAACCTGTAACTTAGCTCACGGTAAAGCCGCATCAACTCAAGACCGGAGCTCTGCCTGCAAGGCGCTTCTCAATGAACACTTCAATGACTTCGTATCTGACTACAAATTCGACAGTAACGAATTCGCCAAGTATTTTGGGTTTGGTAAAAGCGCAGTATCCGAACATTCTCAATGGCGCAGATGGCAACTAGAGAGCAATAGGGATGTCAAAATCCTTCAACTTAAGCACCTAGGGGGAAAAGCTCACGGAATTGGTAATGAAATCGGTACAACACGACAAACTGTCGGAAAGATAATCAAAGATGCCAAAGGGCTTGAGTCTCACTTAGCTACTTTCAAAGAAACTCTAAGAAAGATCAAACACTGCTGTGAAGTAATTATCGACCACGAACATAACTTAGTAGAGCAACTCAATCTACCCTCCCACAATGGCCCCGCACGTAAGACTGGCATAGGCTCATCCTTAGCAATAGGCTTAGACTGGAACTGGGATAGCGAAGAGCAGTCCATACCTCTATCTAAGCAAGCAGCCAGCGACTTATTCAAATTAACAAATGTAGATGATTTCCCTAACCATGATGATATAGATTGGGAAGCACATAATTCGAAGCGGCGGCAACAATACTTAAACGCAATGACGCGTCTACCTGAGTTCACCAAAGTTGATGAGCTTCATGGCGATGCATGTGAATTCCATTATCGCCGCCTTGCTTGGGATAACCACAAAGGCTTCAAACCCAAGTATCAAAAAGCTCACGTATCAGCATACTTTAACGACTCCGAGTACAAAGAACTTTATGACTTCTGGGTCGAAAGAACATTTATCAGCAGGACAGATCAAGACACTCTTGAAAGACATCTCTCCGATAAAAGCTACATCAGTAAGATAATAAAACTTTGGTCTCTGACTGATACTGCAAGTCTAGAAGACTCACAATCACATGACTCCGTCATCAATTAATTAACCCGACCTATAGGGGTGCCTGTAATTACAGATGTGTCAGGCACCCTGTTGTTTTCAAAGTACCTAGGCTTTACTTATCACCCTTATCAAGATTGTTATTGATAACAGTATCCCGAGGTAACTTACATCCCACACATATCCCATATACAAGTAGAGTAGAGATCCATATGTACTCCCTCACCCTCCCCCCGCACACGACGATCAACCATAAGTGGCAAACAGCTCTCAATAAGGCTTCCTTTGACTCAAAACTAGGAGGTAGAACCTTAGCAACATTCAACGCGGATAGGTCGCTAAGCCTTTCTGGGTCACCTGTCGAAGAGCTCTGCTCTCTCTGTCATAAAGGTGCGGGGAACAGGGCAAAGAAAATTAAAAGTGAAGCACTTGGTGTTGCACTGTACGCCCTCGCTCAAGCCGCTCTAGCCTGCACGGAAGTAGTGGTCTGTGGTCTTACACATGCGGAAACAAACAGCGCCAAAGCCTCCCCTAATCGCTACAAGAGTGGCGAGTCTACTATGGCAGCAACAACCAAGGAGTTGAAACTTCTTCTCCAACTGGGCTTCGTAGAGCGTCATAAGGGGTGTAAAGGAAAGGGCTATGAGAAAGGCTTGGTATCCCTTTGGTTTCCTACAGAACCTTTTACTAACTGGCTCAGCTGCAATGAAGACCAGCTCTCTGTGACTAAATTAAGTAAGCATAAAGAGTTGGTACGTCTTAAGGACGATGATGGGGCACTATGCGATTACGAAGACACCCAAGAAACACTGAGCATGCGTAAGGCTCTAGAGCGCACCAACGAAGCTAGACAATCGTTAAACTGGACGTACTACCCACTAGAAGCAGATGGTCGCCAA
>JAVJHY011521830.1:0-12254 GCA_035593235.1 Phascolosoma agassizii | reverse complement strand
CTTGGCCTGGTTGGACAGAGTCCAATCACATAAATGCCCAGAGCCACCCCACTCTTTACTTTGGGCATCCACCAAAAAAGCCTGTGCTGTGCTGTACTTTGAGATGCCGTCTAAATCAGACGGCTTTTGTAGGCGAAACACTTTGAATGCGGGGTAAGGCAAGTTTTGTACCATTGAGGGCGGTTCATTGCCATGGAGTTGAATATGACTTAAGCCTGCTGTTTTAGCGTAGCTTTCTATGGCGCTTTGCTGCTCATTGACAAAAACACCAACCTTTAAAATATGCTCAGGAAGTTTTTCTATGATTTTGGCCGCTGATTCTGCTGAAATATAGCGGGGGCTGGGAGGATAAGCAATGAACCCAATGGCCCAAGCTCCCAGTTCCGCAGCTAATAAAGCATCATTTAAACGGGTGATACCACAAATCTTAAGCTTCACCTTGGCCCTCCAAAAATAATTTTAAGGCCAATGAAGGGTCTGTTTGGCGCATAAAATGGGTGCCAATTAAAAATCCGTCAAACCCCCATTTTTGGGCCATCTCCAATTGATCTAGGGTGTGGATGCCGCTTTCACAAATCAAAGTGCTGTTTTGGGGAGACATTTGGATCAGTTTTTGGCTGGTTTGGAGATCCACCTTTAGGGTTTTTAGATTGCGGTTATTAATGCCAATTAATTTGGCCCCTAGGTTTTTGGCTGCATTCATTTCGTCAGCATCATGGACCTCAACCAGAGGGGTTAATCCCAACTCAAGGGCCAAATTATAGAGGGTTTTTAAACGTTCTGGGCTTAATAAGGACACCATGAGCAAGCAGGCGTCGGCCCCTATCCATCGGGCTTCTACAATTTGATACTCATCTAAAATAAAGTCTTTCATTAAGAGTAATGCATTAGGGTGGGCCACCCTAATATCATGTAAGAACTCCCAGTGTCCTCCAAAAAAATGGGGTTCAGTTAAAACCGAAATGGCAGCGGCTCCCACAGACAAATACCCTGTGGCCACAGCCACAGGATCCTGACCCATTGCGATTTCACCTTGAGAGGGACTGGCCCGCTTGACTTCAGCAATGATGCGTTTGCCATGGCCCTTAAAACGCTCACAAAATGGGTGGGCTTGGCGTGAGAAGCTGTTTACCATGATATCCAAGGGACGCTTTAATCTGGCTTCTTTGACCCGTTTTAAAACCAAAGGCTTTATCTTTTCCAAGAAATCAGACATTTTGGGCCTTCAGTCTGTCAATAAACGCTTGAACCAACCCTTGGTCAATGGCTTTTTTAGCCATCTGAACCCCAGCTTTGAGTGTGTTGACTTTGCCATAAACCAAGAGGGCTGCTGCGCTGTTCAATAAAACAATGTCTCTGGCCGCCCCAGTTTGTCCTGAAAAAATGGCGCGAATGATTTTTGCGTTCTCGTCAGCGTCACCCCCTTTGATTTCATCTAGGGACTGGGCTTTGAGTCCGCCGTCTTCCGGGCGGATCCAATAGGTTTGGACCTGTCCATTTTTAAGGTGAGAGACTTTGGTGGGAGCGGCAATGCTGATTTCATCTAAACCATCATCTGAGGCCACAACCATGGCCTCGGTGGTTCCGAGTTCACCCAGAACCTCTGCCATCATTTCAGTGAGTGAGGCGTCGAATACACCCATGACCTGATGGCTTGTCTTGGCGGGGTTACATAAAGGTCCTAATAAATTAAAGGCGGTGCGCACCCCCAAGTACGTCTTAAACTGGCCACTGTTTTTAAGGCTGGGTGAAAGGCGGGGGCAAAGCAGAATCCGTAATTAAAGTCTTCTAAGGAAGTTCTGGCAGCCTCTACCGATTTTAAAATGGGCAGTTCTAAGGTTTCTAAGACATCGGCACTGCCGCACTTTCCTGATACAGCCCTGTTGCCATGTTTGACCACTGTCACCCCCAAGCTGGCGATCAGCAGAGACACGGCAGTTGATATATTAAAGGTTTGGGCCCCATCACCGCCTGTTCCACAGGTGTCCATCGCCGGGTCAGTATAAGGAATCAGTTTCATATGGGTGCGCAAAGTGCGGGCAAAACCCACAATTTCATCTTTGTGGATTCCTTTCATTTGCAAGGCCACCATCAGCCCACCGATTTGCTCTGGCTCATAATTGGCATTTAAAATGCCTGTCATGATTTCAACAGCTTGGTTTTGGCTCAAATTTTGTTTTTTCATGACCTGTTTTAAATAAGTTTTCATGAATTTAGCACCTTTTTTGTTTGGGCTAAAAAGGTGTTTAATAGTAACTTTCCTGATTCTGTTTCAATAGACTCAGGATGAAACTGGACTCCTTCAATTAAGTGTTCTTTGTGTTTGATACCCATGATCAGCCCATCCTCTGTTGTTGCTGTGATCTCTAGGCTCTCAGGCAAGCTGTTTTTCTCAACCAGCAAAGAGTGGTAACGGGTGGCTGTGAAAGGGGATGGGAGTTCTTTGAAACAACCTTGTTTTTGATGGAAAATAGGAGATGTCTTGCCATGCATTAATGAGGGGGCGTGTATGATCTTGCCTCCAAAGGCTTCGGCAATGGCCTGTTCGCCCAAGCAAATCCCAAAAATAGGGATTTTACCCGCAAAGTACTGAATGGCCTCCAAAGTAATGCCTGCATCCTCGGGGCGACCGGGCCCAGGAGAAATGACGATGGCTTGGGGATCCATTGTTTCTATTTCATCAATTGCAATTGCATCATTGCGGTAAACTTGGCAGTCATAGCCCAGTTCAGCGATATACTGAAATACGTTATAGGTAAATGAATCATAATTGTCAATCAATAAAATCATTGGATTGTACTCCCTAAATCTTTGCTCAGTCTTTCAGCCAGCTCCAAAGTTAAAAAGACAGCTCGGGCTTTATTGTGTACTTCTTTGTATTCGTGCTCGGGTATGGAGTCAGCCACAATACCAGCCCCCACCTGTATGGTTGCTTTGCCCTGATGCATGGCCAAGGTTCGGATCACAATGCAGGCATCGAGGTTTCCATTATAACCCTGATAAAAGACAGCCCCACCATACCATCCCCGGCGGCGTTCCTCTAACTCGGAAATCAGCTGCATGGCCCTAACTTTGGGGGCACCAGACAATGTGCCTGCTGGAAAAACTGACAATAAAGCATCAAAAGGACTGTGCTTTTCGGCCAGTTGGCCTTGTACTTTTGAGACCAAGTGCATGACATGAGAGAAGCGTTCTACCTCCATATACTGAGTCACTTTTACACTGCCGGCTTTCGCCACACGCCCAATGTCATTGCGCCCCAAATCCACCAGCATTACATGTTCGGCTCTTTCTTTATCACAGGCTACCATTTCAGCTTCATAGGCCAAATCCTCTTTTTTGGTTTCACCCCGAGGGCGGGTGCCGGCAATGGGTGATGTTGTAATGGTTTTTCCTTCTGATTTAAGTAGCATTTCAGGAGAGGCCCCCAAAAGAGTAAGGCCTTTTATATCCAAGTAGAAGAGATAGGGTGACGGACTCAAACTGCGCAAAATGCGGTAGACCAAAAATGATTCGGCTTGGGTCTCCATTTCAAACTGCTCAGACAAAACCGTTTGAAAGGTTTCCCCATCATAAATAGCCTGTTTAATGGTCTCAACATTTTGGCAAAAACGGGCCTCCCCCATTTCTCCGATCGGTTTTGTTTTAAGAGGCTCTTCTGTAAACAACAAATGCTTCTCTTCTTTGACGGGCTGGGATAAATCAGTTTTAAACTGTTCCAATTGGGTTTTTGCTGTGTGATACTGTGCTTTAAGATCACCAGCTTCAGAGAAAATATTGGATACCAAGAGAATGTGTTTTTTTAGATGGTCAAAAATAACCAAATGTTTAAAATGCATGACACAAGCTTCTGGAGGGGTGTTTTCTGGGGCACGGCTCATAGATACAGGCTCAATATATTGAATGCAGTCATAGCCCAAATAGCCTACATACCCACCCAAAAAGGGTGGTAATTCTGGTGTGGGATAGGCTTTTAATGTGTTCATTTGCTCTTGAAATACCTGTAAAGGCACACCCGGAATCTCTGTGTTACCTCGCTTAACCCGCCCTTCACTTAAAGTGATGATATCAACTGGGTCAAAGCCCATAAAGCTGTAACGGGCCTGCTCTAAATCATGGCCACAACTTTCAAATAGAAATGAGTGAGTTTGGGGTTTGCGCAAACGTAAAAATGCACTTACAGGGGTTAATGTATCTGCCGGTAGTTTTTCAACCACTGGAAAAACCTGGTAGTCAGCTTGGTTGTCTAATATATCTTCGAGTTTCATGATAGTCCTTTGTATGTTCATTAAAAAAACCACTGGAATTGATCAGTGGTTTTGAGATGTTAAATTGGGGGAGGTTGACTGTTTTTAAATTGTGAACGATTCCCACGCACCATGACCACCGGTGACAGAGGGCCACCAGCGCCAAGCCGATTGTGATTGGATCATGGGATATTGAATCATGGCTGAATTATAGCTTAAAAGGCAAATCATTTGCAAGAGTCAAATGGTTTGTCAAAAAAATAAATTGGATCAAAACCTTGTAAATACCCATAAAAACACCGTGTTTTTATGGGTATTTACAAATCATTGCATTTAATGGGTGTTTTTCTGATATAATATCCTTGGATTGAAAAATCCAGCCTGTTCTTAGTCCCGCCATCATGTATGGCGGGTTTTTTTTTGCTTTTTAAAATAGCTCTTTAATTTCAAAATTAAAGTTTAATAAAGGCTCTGTTTTGGACATTTACTTTCCCTGTTTTTATTTTTTCAAATCTATTATATTGATTTTAAAATCAATATTGACAACATGTATTTATATGTGTCAATAATAGTTTAAAGAAACTCAAAGGAGAAAATATGATGTCTGGATTAGAAGAGGGTTATGCGGCAGACAGCGGTTTGTGCTTTATTGACGGAGAAGCGGGTCAAACTTGGGTTTTGGGAGACACTTTGGAGCAATGGTCTCAAGAGCCTTATGTGTCTGCCATACAAAGACTTTGGAAAACCCCTGATTTGACGGTGAAAGATCTGGGGAAAGCCCGTGTAGTGGCTTATCAACAATTGAAACCTCATTTTAGCTGGTTATTTCAGCGGCCTCCCCTAGAAGGTCTCAAGGCCATTTACTCACTCTTAGAAATGAATCCCGAAAGCGACTTCAAGTTTCAAGGAGCGCTTGTGTTGGGGGCTGCCCAAGTTTATTTGGCCCATGCCCAAGCAACAAAAAAAGGGGGGGGTGCGAGTGGCCCTCAAGAGAGTCTTTCTCCTCTTGATGATTTTATATCCATGTCAGGTTCAGGCTCTTGGACCCAAAACGAACTTGATGCTTTGAAAATCTATTGGTTGACAGTGGCTGAGCATGGCTTGAATGCTTCTACATTTACTTGCCGGGTGATTGCCTCAACCCAATCCGATATGTTTTCGGCAGTCACGGGAGCCATTGGCGCTCTCAAAGGGCCTTTACACGGTGGGGCACCTGCTCCTGTTTTGGAGATGCTAGAGCAATTGGCTTTGGTTCCCAGCGTGGCGGATTGGGTCAAACAGGCGATTTCAAAAAAAGAACGGATTATGGGGTTTGGACACAGGGTCTATCGCCAGCGGGATCCCCGGGCTGAAATTTTAAAACAGGCTGTTTTGAGCCTTGAGACCTCAACCCGTTTGAAATTTGCTTCTCAAATTGAATCAATCATTATTGCTGTCTTAAAAGAGGCCAAGCCTGATCAGGTCATTTTAACCAATGTTGAATTTTATACAGCCATTCTTTTAGATGAACTTGGATTTGAGCCTGATATGTTTACGTCGGTTTTCGCTTTGGGTCGTATTTTGGGGTGGGTGGCTCATTACCGAGAGCAGGTTGAGGGGGGGCGTTTGATTCGGCCGAGAGCCCGCTATACCGGTCCGAGGGTGGCTGTTTTGGCTGGGAGACCGCATTAGAATCTTCGTGTCGATACTCTCTGAGAGAAGACACGGAGCTGGCTCCTCTCAGGCCCTGCCTTGCTCTCAATCAAAATCACTCACCTTCGGTGGCTTGAGTGAATGTGACGCTATTGTGTTCAAGCGGCGTTTCACTGGCCTTGATTTATTGGGGCGTGTGGTTTTTAGTGAATTGTTTAGGGGGCTTTCTTGTGGCGGGGAAGGTTATCTTTTTTGTTTTCCTAGAATGCCTTTGATTTGGAACTTGTCGATAGATGCAGCTGTTTTTGAGACTTTCTTGCTGAAGAGTCCTGTGAAATCTATGATTGATATTTGTTTGATCTGGTTGAGATCCAAATGTCCGTTTTCGTCACGGTTGTTTTTACGCTCTAATTTGAAGTCTTTTGAACTGAGTTTGATGTAGTTCCATTTCCCAACGCGATCTAGATCGAGTAAATGTTCATATGAAGAGCCATCTTTTTCCTCTAAAGTCACAAGAAATTGAGATGAGCGGGATGATTTTATCCAAAACTTAAAACTCAATTCTTTGTATTGCTTTGGTATTTTAACCCGGCGGTACATTGCAAAAACATGAAATGGACGGGTTTCATAATCTAGATGCAAAGCCCCTATGCCACTTTTAACATATTTTGCAGTATTTGATGTGGTCACTTTTTTACGGGTGGTTTTTTTATTGGCTGCATTATAATAGAGGGCTTTCCAATTCTCAATGCCATTTTCAAAGCCCCATTTGTAAACGACCTTTTGTTTTGCGAAAGCCGGTAACGAGATCCCATGAAAGACAAGCAGTCCAGTAAAAAAAGTGAGCAAAACTCTGTTCATAGCAAATCTCCTTGTCCATCAATTGTAAACCTGATAGTTAAATTAAAGCAAGTTCGGTCATGAAAGCAAAGTCCTTGGTTGCGCATTTACAGCGATCCCTTGTGCTCTTGATTCGAAAGGCCCTCAAAGATCAGGGTCTGCTTTTTACGGGTGACTTTAAGGGCACAAGGTAAAATCAGATATTTGCCTGTTTCAGCCTCAAGCAAAGCCAGAATGGCGGCAATGTGTTTGGACGTATATATTTTCCAGGTCCCCAGAAAGGCTTCTAGAGCCTGTTTTATTACCCGCCTCTGTAAGGCCTTATTCAGCGCTTTTAGTGGCTGAATGTTTAGGCCAAGAGGATATTCGCAAGACCGTAAACCTTGGAAAGCTTCTTGGGCCAAATGATCCAAAAATTTATTTTCAGCTTGCCAGATCAAACTGTGAGAAGCCATTTGATTTTCAAGATTGGGGTTTTCTTTTTTGAGCAGGGGGACAAGGTGATGACGTACGCGGTTTCTGAAGTAGAGATCTGAAGCGTTGGACCGATCTTCTTGCCAGGTGAGATCGTGAGCTTGGGCGTAACCTTCTAAGCTTGATCTGGTTTGCTCCAGAAAGGGCCGTAAAACAGGCTGTTTTTTATAGTTGTGTTTGGGGCGGATGCCACCGAGCCCTGAGACACTGCCACGGATCAGGCGCATCAATACGGTTTCGAGCTGATCGCTTGCTGTGTGAGCTGTTATGATGGCTTGGCATTGCTCTTCTTGTGAGATTTTGACTAGCCAATCGTAGCGCAGTTGGCGTGCAATGGCTTCGATAGAGCTTTGTTTGTCGGGTTTGGCTTCTTTAATATTTTGACTGCCCAGAAAGAAAGGAATGTTTCTGGATTCACAATAGACTTTGAGCCAAAGGGCCTGTTCACCAGATTCGGGGCGCAATTGATGGTCAAAATGTCCCACGCTAAAGCTGACATTGAATTTTTTTTGTGCAAAACGAGAGAAAAAGTCCAAGAGCACCATTGAATCTAGCCCCCCAGAGACTGCCAAAAGCAACTTCTGAGTGGGCTGAATTAAACGGTGCTCTTTGCACCACTGAAACACATTAGAGCAAAAACTATGATCATTAAATGTATTCATTGGTGACCCATTCAAGCCTGTTTAATAGCGATACTTCGAGCGTCTGACGCCCAAAATTTCGTCCATTTCAGACATCACAGATTTTAATAAGCGGGTCTTTTTATTGTGAGGTAAAAAGGCACTCTTAAAACCACTGATCAAAATATTTGCCAAATCATTGATGTCTAAACCAAAGGTTTGCGAAGCCAAATAGAGCTCGTCAGTGACTGTGGTGTTTGAAATCAAACGGTTATCTGTATTGATTGTGACCCGCAAGCCCAAATCATAATATTTTTTGAGAGGGTGATTCTCTAGTTTATCAATGGCTTTGGTTTGCAGGTTAGAAATCAAGCAGATTTCTAAGGGAATGCGGTGATCGTTCATATAGTTGAGGAGGTCTCTGTCCTCCATTAAGCGGGTTCCATGACCAATTCGGTGGGCCCCACCATAGTGAATGGCTTGGTGAATGCTCCGAGGGCCAAAGGCTTCTCCAGCATGGATCGTGCAATTGATATTTTCTTTGCGAATCTTGAAGAAAGCTTCTTTGTGGTACTTGGCCGGGTTGTCGTATTCGGCTCCCGCCAAATCAAAGGCCACAACCCCTCTGTTTTTAAATGCAATGGTAAGATCAGCCAATTCAACTGAGTTTTCTGGACTGATATGGCGAATACCACAAATAATGACACCGGTTAAAATATCAAACTGTCGTTCAGCGTCAGCCAAACCTTGGAGAACAGCCTTGACGATAGAGGGCATAGATAGGCCCTTTTCAGTGTGTAGCAAAGGGCAAAAGCGGACTTCTAAATATTTAACGTTCTCTAAGGCTGAGTCTTCAGCCAACTCAAAAGCCACACGTCTTAAAGACTCAAAATCTTGTAAAACCGATAAAGTAATATCAAATGCTTTTAAATATTCTTCTAAATCTTGGCAGTCTTCGCCCACCTGAACCAGCTTTTTAAGTCCTTCTACGTCCATGGCTGGTAGCGTTATATCTCTTTGTTTTGCAATGTCTAGCATGGTTTCAACCCGCAAGGATCCATCCAAATGGACGTGCAAGTCAGTTTTTGGTAATGCTAAGATCGTTTGACGATCTGGTAATGTCTTTGACATATCATCTCCCTTTTCTTTTTAATATAGTATAAAATGCAGTATACCCTTTAGGGTAGTTCTCCCAACTTTTAATTCTATGGATTTAAATTTACATTAACCTTCTACTTTGATTCAGTAAAAGATCCGTGTATAATGTTTTATCTGTATTCGGTGAAATTTATGACTTTAAGGAGGTCGGCGACTCTCCATTCAAGCGTCGCCTGATTTTTATGGCTAAAAAAGGAAAAGAAGTAGTTGCGGTAATTAAACTGCAAATACAAGCAGGAAAAGCGAACCCTGCACCACCTATCGGACCGGCTTTAGGACAACATGGTGTTAACATCATGGAATTTTGTAAAGCATATAATGACAAGACTAAAGAGCATGCAGGAATGATTATTCCTGTTGAAATTAGTGTTCTTGGTGATCGCACATTCACCTTCATCACAAAAACGCCCCCCGCTTCTGCATTGATTAAGAAAGCCCTCAACTTGAAGAGCGGTTCATCAGAACCTAACAATACCAATGTGGGTACTCTCTCAGTTGACCAGGTGCGCGATATTGCGCAAGTAAAAATGCCTGATCTCAATGCAAGAGATATTGACGCGGCGATGAAAATGGTTGAAGGTACTGCCCATAGTATGGGTATTAACGTTGAAAAAACTGCATAAGAGAGATATTGAGCTATGGCACGTTTGACAAAACGACAAAAAGAAATCAAGGAGCTGCTTGGAGAGAAAGAATCTTTTTCTCCCAATGAAGCTATCGAAATGGTCAAAAAAACCGCACTCGCCAAATTTGACGAGACCATTGAGGTTGCTTTTTACCTGGGAATTAATCCCAAACATGCGGACCAACAAGTACGCTCAACAGTGACTTTACCAGAAGGCACTGGACAAGATGTACGTGTGGTGGTGGCCGCAAAAGGTCAAAATATTAAGATCGCCCAAGAGGCTGGCGCTGTGGAAGCCGGAGCCGAAGATCTCATTGAAAAGATTCAAGGGGGTTGGTTTGATTTTGATATTCTGATTGCAACAGCTGATATGATGGGGCAACTATCCAAACTTGGAAGAGTGCTCGGTCCTAAGAAGTTGATGCCAAATCCAAAAGCAGGGACAGTAATTCCTCCCTCTCCAGACGCTGTGAAAAAAGCAGTTGAGGAGTTTTCAGCCGGTAAAGTAGAATTCCGGAATGATCGTCAGGGGAATGTTCATGTTGCGATTGGTAAGGCTTCTTTCGAACCCCAGCGTTTGCAAAAGAATCTGTCTGCGATTGTAGGTGCTATCCAAAAGATAAAGCCTGCGGCATCAAAAGGGCAGTATATTAAAACTTTGGCTTTGACATCAACCATGGGCCCCGGCTTAATGATTGATCAATCAAAGCTCGCTGAATTGTCAGCAGTATAGATTAAGAGGTAAAATCATGGTTACCAGAGCTAAAAAAGAAGAGCGAGTTGTTGAGCTTAAAGAGAAGATGTCTCGTTCTCAATTAGCAGTTGTATCCAGTTTCAGTGGTTTGTCTGTTAAAGAAATGACAGACTTACGCAGACGTTTACAGGATGTCGGTGGTGAGTATACCGTTGCCAAGAATTCATTGATTAAATTGGCAGTGAAAGAAAACTTTGATGTTCCTGAAATTGATGCTGTACTGAAAGGGTCAACCGCTCTTATATTAGGCTTTGATGATCCCGTGTCACCTGTAAAGGTGTTAATGGATTTCATTAAAGACAATAAAAAACAAGAAACCGTTGAAGTACGCGGTGGTATTTTAGAGGGCCGTCATGTCAGTCAAGACGACCTCAAGAATATTGCAACCTTGCCCAGTCGGGAAGAAATGGTCGCCAAACTTATGGGATCTATGCAATCTCCTGCAAAAGGCGTTGTCGTTACTTTGTCTGGCGTTGCACGCAATATGGTTAACGTACTTGAAGCGATTCGTAAACAAAAAGAAGAAAATAGTTAGGTATTAAGGAGCATATATTATGGCCACTTTGACTAAAGAAGAAATTGTAGAAGCCGTAGGCGGAATGAGCCTATTAGAAGTAGCTGATCTTGTTACATTATTTGAAGACAAGTTTGGTGTCTCTGCCGCAGCTCCTGTAGCTGTAGCTGCTGCTGGTGGCGGAGCCGCTGCTGGTGGTGCTGAAGAGCAAACAGAATTTGACGTTGTATTGACAAGCGTTGGTGCATCTAAGATTAAAGTTCTGAAAGTAGTTCGCGAAGTCACAGGTTTGGGCTTGAAAGAAGCCAAAGAACTCGTTGACAATGTTCCCAAAGCTGTAAAAGAAGGCGCAAGCAAAGAAGAATGTGCTGAAATCAAAGCTAAGATTGAAGAGCAGGGCGGACAAGTAGAAATTAAATAAGTGTTTGCTCAATGAAATTCATTGACACACACGCTCACCTCAATCTGGGAGACTATTCAGACGACCAGGCTGAGGTGATTCAAAGGGCTCTCAAGAGTGATATTCATCAGGTAATTACACCCGGTGTCACACTTGAGAGCTCTTTGTTGTCTTTAGAATTAAACACCCGTTACCCAGGGTTCTTTTACTCTGCAATGGGAATCCATCCCAATAATGCTTTAGAGTGGTCTGATAAGGTCAGAGAGACTTTTCTGGAACAGGCTCAGAGAAGTGATGTTTTAGCCATAGGTGAAACTGGTCTGGATTACTATTGGGATGACTGCCCCGTTGAGGTGCAGCACAATGTACTTCGGGCGCATATTGCTTTGGCCAAAGAAACCCAATTGCCTTTGATTTTACATATTAGAGATGAAAAAAACTCGGAGCAGGCTTACCAGGATTTACTTGAGATTCTAATAGAAGAAAATGCCTCAAGTATTGGTGGGGTGATGCATTGTTTTTCGGGCACACTCGAATTTGCTCAAGCAGCAATTTCCCTTAACTTTAAAATTGCTTTTGGGGGAGTATTGACTTTTAAAAATGCAAAAGCCCTTCATTCTGTGGCTGAAAATATTGCACTGTCAGAGATTGTTTTAGAAACCGATAGCCCTTGGTTGACCCCCCATCCCCACCGGGGGGAGCGCAATGAGCCCTCACATCTTTTGCTTGTCGCTCAAAAATTGGCTGATATTAAAGGGTGCTCTTTAAGTGAGATTGCTCAAATCACAACTGAAAATGCCAATCAACTCTTTAAGATCCCTAATTAAGCCAGATCGCAGGTAACATTATCACTAAAATCTGGCATACTGTATAAGAGAAAAGTAAACTTATTCGTGAAGCAGCTATTTAAACATCAAGTACCTCATCAGGAAACACCATAATATATGTATTCATTAAGTCACTGGGTCGCGTTTAACCTTCTGGTTATTT
>JAVJHY011521720.1:0-12260 GCA_035593235.1 Phascolosoma agassizii | reverse complement strand
ATTAACCACTGCAGAGCAAAGCCCCGTATCATTGCTAACTATAATATCTGCCGGGCAGCTTACTACAGGATCTTCTGTATCGTCATCTGCTGTTACAATTACGTCAAAACTACAACTAGCCTGGTTTCCTGCTGCATCCGTTACCACAAAGGTATTGGTAGTTGTGCCCAGAGGGAAAAGAGCTCCACTGTCGAAGCCAGCAGTCCGAGTTAAAATACTCCCCGGACAATTATCGCCAAAAGTTGGCAGCGTATATACTACTGCGCCAGAAGCTGCCCCAAAAGGTATGGTTTCGTTAATATTTCCAGGACAAGTGATGGTTGGATTCTCAGTATCGTTTACAGTTACATTAAAAGTACATTGGGCCGAGTTCCCGATAGCGTCCGTAGCAGTTACAGTAACCTGAGTGGTACCAACCGCGAAAACAGAACCGCTAACCGGAGACGAAACTATGGTAACAGCACCATTATTATCTGTCGCAGTTGGCGTAAAACTTACCACCGCACTGCATAGTCCTGCATCATTATCCACTACAATATCTGCCGGACAAGTTACCACAGGATCTTCTGTATCTACATTAAAGGTGATAATATCTTTCGCATCCGTATTTGTAAACTCGGTATGAATTCCTTCAGCGGCCACAATCACCACTGTATTTGTTCCGGATACAATGCCATCCGCGGCTCCCAAATCCCAGAATAACTGTCCAATCTGGGTTGCGGTAGTTATTCTGTCACCTGGAACCAAATTGTTCAGATCTGCAGGGTTTACCCATAGATGAAAATGTTCATCATATGGAGAGAACAACAACATATTAGCCGCTGTCCAGGTAAATTGTAATTCTGTGGTATTAAATACATCGGCATTTGTGGGTGATGTGAAATCTACATCCGGACCGGGAACGGTCACGGAAATAGTAGCAGTTTCTTCATTGCCATCACTATCTATTACAGTTGCATTGATATCATGTGTTCCCGGAGTAATTAATTCATCGGTAAAAGTACCTCCAGTGCCGGCAAACTCAGGAGATGTAGGCGAACTCCAGCTTAAAGCAGCAGTTAAGGCTGCGTCATCATCCTCTACATCAGTAACATTCCCTTCAAAGAGGGTAGAAATATTTCGCCCAACAGTGGCCCCATCTGCGGGAGACGTTATACTCACTACAGGAGGAGTATTGGTTACCGTACAAATACTAATCCCTTTTACAGATGGGTTTTGAGTCCCCTTAATGAAGTTTATATTTAAGGTACCATCTGCAACGGTAACCCTAAAAGTCTCAACTTTTGCAATATTGATCTGTGTCCCATCTACACTAGGTCTATAATTCTGTAGTTCAGGATTTCCTTCAATCTCTACATCAAAAACCCTTGGATTACCCACTTCCCCTGACCAATTTTCATTAAACAAAATGTCTACTGAAAATGTACCGTTTCCTGTAGGGAAAGCCCAATTCAAATTATTGGGATTGTCGGCATCGCTCCAACGCTCTGTTTGGAACAGATAGTCTGGATAGCCTGTAGTATTAGACACTAAAGGGTCATTAGATCCGAAGGTCTTATCTACTGCCGGAGAAGCAACATCTATATATGGGGAAGGCGTTCCTGCCTGCGCAGTTCCTCCATTATCCCCAACAGATTGGTCTGCTTCAAAATCTCCGGAAGCCGAAGCGTAAAGTGCTCCCCCCGCATTCACCCTAAAAGCTACATCACAAGCAGGGGCAGGTGCTCCAATTAGTATTGTTATACTTGCAGATCCTGATTGTGGATCTGGGATATCATTGTCTGTTGCTTCCGCCGTAATAATATGCGTCCCAGCACTTAGAGTGGTGCTGTTAAAGCTACCGCCTGAACCTATATTACCGTCTAAATTTGATGTCCATAAAAGGTTGGCTGCAATATCACTATCTTCAGGATCAATAGCCGTTGCGGTAAAGGTTATATCTGTTCCTTGTTCTAAGGCACTACCGTCTGCTGGTGATGTTATAGTAACAACCGGGGGTTGATTAGCATTTGGATCGGTAAATTCAAATTCCGTAATATTTGTCCCGCCAGTAAAATTAAATCGAAGGGTTTGTACTCCAGAATTTGCAAAGGTGACAGTTTCCGAATAGTCATTGAAACCTCCCCATGAACCTATATTTTGAACATCAATGCTGGTCAAAGGATTAAAACCTCCTCCATCATCAACTAATAGCGTAAAGGTGTTGGTAGTCCCGGTACCATTTGAGGCGCTTACTCTAAATACATAGTCGCCAGGAGCCGGTACATCTATAAGATATTCTACAAAATCATTGTTGTCTATCCACCCTATATTACCTGCACCTTCAATGGAAACAGAAAAATCTTGCCCGGCGGCTCCTGCTGGACCTCCACCGTACCATGGCAAGGGATTGGCAAAAGTTCTGGCCAAAATAATATCGAGAATATCTTGTGCCACATCTATAGTAAATGCCTGGGTTACGGGGGGATTTACACCATCGTCAGCAGTAACTCTTGCTTCATAAGAACGCCCATCACCAATGGCCGTGATCCAATTTAGAGTGTAGCTACCAGAGCCGTTATCCGTAAAGGTATAATCTGTCTCTGGTACTATTGCAGCCGGGGTATAAGGAGCATTGTTTCCGCCAGGTACGCTTTTGTCATAAATGATAATTGTAGCAGATGGATCCGTATCATCATTAACCTGTATATTAACGGTTGCGGTGTCTCCTTCATCTATTTCCACATCGGCAATTGCATCTATTGTTGGGGCAAGATTAGCCGCAGGCGCGAAGTTAAAATCACGAATATTAACTCCCCCGCCTCCAGAGAAATCTAGGCGTAAAACCTGCATTCCTGGATTAGTAAATGTAACCTGAAAATCATATTGTGCATATGTTTGCCACCCAGTTTCGGTAGCTCCAAAAGAACCTATAGGACTAAAACCACCTCCGTTTTCTTCCGATAAGGTAGTTGTTAAAGTGCCTCCGTTACCTTTCCCTGCAAAGAATTGTACATCATAATTTCCCGCATTAGGCACGTCTACAAGATATTCTACAAAATCTCCCGGATCTACAAAGCCAATGTTTTGCGCGGCAGTTGTTTCAATTGTTACTGAAAAACCAGCTCCAGGGGCGCCCCCATACCAAGGTAATGGATTGCTAAAAGTTTTAGCAGCAATAGTAGCCACCAGAGGTTGGGCAACATTAACACTAAAGATTTTCTCTACTGCCGGATTTACTCCATCATCGGTGGTAACTCTAGCCAAATATGATCTGCCATCTCCAGGGCTTGTGAGCCATGAAAAGGAAAAATTACCAGCTGCATCACCAGTAAAGGAATAATTGCTGGGGTCTATAATTGTAGAGGGCGTAATTGGATTATTAGTACTGCCTACAGGATTGCTCTTGTCGTACAAGACCAGAGTCGTATTAAAGACATTATTGTCATCTGTGATGGTAATATTAGTAGCAGCTGTTCCTCCTTCTAATACATTAACATCATCTATGTTAGCTATAGATGGTGGAAGATCCGGATCGGGAATTAAGGTCATATCAAAATAATCCATATTCATGTAGAATCCTCCGCCGTCAATCCAGTCGAATCTCATAGTCTGAGGGCCTGCATTAAAGGAAACATTGACGCTTACTGTAGTATAGTCTGCCCAGGTGCCGGTATCATTAACTGTAAGTGTTGCTGTACCAGCAGTAGTTGTAATCTCCATGTCTTTAGCACCTCCAGGATCCCTGGCTACGAAAAAGTCCATTTGATAAAAACCTGCTGTTTGTACATCAATTTCGAATTCTGCAAAATCATTCAAGGTAGTAAAGCCAACTACAAATCCAGTTCCAGCGGCCTCTACCCCAATACCATCTCCTCCTCCGGTATTACCCTGGTTGTCATAAGATTCATTCTGAATTCTGGTAGTTCCTGTATCGGATATAAACTGGTCTGTATCATTTACAGTGACATTGATAACTGCATTTATAGAATTCCCATCTTCATCCGTAACATTTACATTTACCGGGTATACTCCATTTCCATCTCCATCGGATCCTCCATCGCCAAAGACCGGGTTAAAATCAAGAGAGGAAGAATACGTTCCGGGAGTGTTGTTTATTCCCGATTCACCTAAGAAACCACCGGCATTAAAAGGGTAAGGTTCAATTCCAATTCCGCCCTGATTAGATTGCAGGGTTAGTGGTTCATTTGATGCGGAGGTAATAGTAACAATAAGATTATCCCCGTCAGTATCTGAAATTGAAAGTGGTATGCTAAGACTACTTCCCTCATCAACAGAAGCTGTCCCAGCTAAGGTAATGACAGGAGCAGTATCAGCTACAGAAACAGTAAAGTTTACTGCTGTAGAAGTAGTAGTTGTATTGATATCTGAGGCTATAGCTGTTAAATTATAGCTTCCAACGGCCAAATTGTTTAAAATAAAATCATAAGGGCCAGAGTTAAGTGTACCCAGACTTACCACACCATCAAGTAATTCTACTTGCGTAACATTGTTATCGTCATTGGCAGTAACCATTACGGTTAAATTGTCGCCTTCTGTAAAATTATCTCCATCTGTAGGATTTGTAATACTCACCGTGGGTGGTAGATCTACAGCCGGATTTACATTAATATTAACCACGGAAGAAGTAGTACTGCCACTGGCATCATAAGCTACCGCCGTTAAGGCGTAAGAACCTACTGAAATATTGTTCAGTGAGAAGGTGTATGGGTTAGGGCCGGTATTATCTGATCCTAGTAAATTAACGTCATCGTAAAACTCCACGTTTACAACTGCAATATCATCAAATGCTGATGCTTCAATTAAGACATTTGCCCCTTCAGTAAAGCTATCTCCATCATTAGGTGCATCTATACTCACTGTAGGTGGTGCATCAACCCCATTTATAGTAACCGGAATGCTATTGGCATTGCTAAGGACATTGATACCAGACAGCGCAATTATAGTTTCCCTCGGAAAGATAGAATTATATTGAATATTTGTTGAACCCGTTGCAATGGATTGAAAATTGATTTGTATAAAATCAAAATTAGCAACAGGGAAACTACTAAATGTACCAATACTATAATCAATGGTTCCTAGGCTATTGTCAAACGCTAAAGGCACTAGTGGAACTGGTAAAACTCCTGTGGCCAATTCGTTTATTGAGGTTACTTGTAGAATTGCGGGGTTAAAATCTAAATGTAATTCAGCAACACTAATTGCCTGATTGCTCCCACTCTCCAGGGCAATTGTAATGGAGAAAGGATCCCCAACATTTTCTGTTGTGGTCAAAGGATTAGCAACAAAATCGACCTGTGCATTTATACTTTGGCTTCCTGCAAATAAAAGCAATAGTAAAAGAGCATGCATTACATGTCTAAAGCCAGTGTTTAAATGTCCTGATCTCTGTTTTAACAATTTCTTTGAATTACAGGGAATGGCAATTCTTTGCAATCTTAGCAAAGAACCACTGATGAAGCCTTGCTCTTTAAAGTGTTTAGGTGTAATAATTTGCATAATGTGGAGTGTTAATAATTATAGTGTTGGTATATATTCGTAAAGGCACAACCGCAGCAAAAGTTATGTTGTGTTTTTTATAAAGCTTACTAATGATTGTATATAGCGTAGGAAAAGACATGACAAGTACAGCCATTAAGCCGGGCCTGAAAATAACTGTGTGTTTAGATTTTTTGGTATAGTAAAATTTCCCCATACAGGATTGATTTGGTTACTAGCATAACCAAGAGTAATTTCAAGGAGATTTGGGGTGAAAATCTCTTAAAATTTACAAAGTCGGGGAAGGATACTTTTGCAATTTTTTTTCTTACAATTATTGCTGTAAGCACATTTAATAAAAAAATTAAGCGCTGTCTAAACTGAAAACGTCTTAACATTTTTAACAATTTAAAGATTGGATAAAAAGTCGTAAAACTACGGTCAAATCAGATTAATTCGATAAAATGCACAATTATCGGCCAAATGACGAAAATTATAAATGTCTTGCATGTCAGCCTCGAACTGATTTAATTCGCCGAAGGAGTTATTCAATAGTAATTGCTAATTTGACGAACATTCCGACAGATATTTGCATTATTTATCATTACAATTTCCTAATAATAAATTAGTACATTCTCTGTTTTAATTATAAGAATTTATCCTACAGAATATGTCTTTTATTTAAAAGTTTCACGATGATATTCTTACGGTATTTAACACTTGAATATAAATAGTCGTAGTATTTATCTTCAATTTCAGGCAATTTCGTAATCAATACCATTGGCCTACGACCTAACTAAAAATATTCCCTATGAATTCAATAAAATTATTTTACCTCATCTTTTGTGGGTTATTTTTTACTATAGCGCATTCGCAAGAAATGAATCCCGAAAAATTGAAAGCGCTTATTGTAAAGGTCTCAGATACCTTACAGCATAATAGAAATACCATGCAATTTCTGTATAAAGAAAAAATGTTGGTTTGCATTTATGATGAAAATGCCAATCGCATGCGGATAATCTCGCCTATTGCTGAGCGCGAACAACTTGAAGAAGAACAGCTGTTAAATGCACTTGTTGCCAATTATCATTCTGCGCTGGACGTTAAATATGCCTTAAGTGATGAGATCATCTGGTCTGTCTTTACACATCCTTTAAAAGAGCTTAGTGACCATCAGGTTTTAGACGCTATAGATCAGGTATGGGCGGCAGCTGTTAGCTTTGGTACTACATACTCCAGTACAAATCTGGTATTCCCGGGGAATACAAAAAAGAAAGAACCCAAGCCCGCTAAAAAAGTGCTTAAGAAAACTTAAAACAAAATAAAAGCCCTTCAGTATTGAAGGGCTTTTTATTGCTATTTTCGAACAATAAAGGGTTGTTTATGCGTAAACCCTTTACTATTAGTTATACTCATATAATATACTCCTGCCGGGAGATCATTAACAGGCAAGGTATAATCATCACCTTGGGAAAGGAATGCTGTACTTGTTTTAGAGACCGTACGGCCTTTTACATCGTGTACCATAATGGCACGCATTTTCACCTTAGGATCTTGAGTTTCTATATGAATTTGATTCACTGCCGGGTTAGGATATAATTTAATAGTAAAGAACATTGGTCCCTCATCTATAAAATCAAAGTTTATACTCATTGGAGTCCCAATTGTTCCTCCTTTATTATTAGCAGAATATGGGGTAGCCGTGAGGCTATAACTTCCTGGAACAAAGACATGAGGGAAATAATCTCCGCCATTATCTCCGAATAATGCATATGGTGGAACATTTTCTGTTCTGCTGGAAGATTGAGCTCCAGTTAGTACAAAACCTACACTTTCTACATCGCCAGTTGCATTGGCCCTGATACTGAGATTGGCCGTTGGGAAGGTATCGAGATCAAGAACCATCCCCTCTGATATGGACATAATGTCCGTATCTGTATCTGTATTTACAAGTACAAAACCGGTAACTGCAAGGGTGGTGGTTGATAAGACCGTAATGGTCTGACTTGCACTACCAGCACAGCCATTGGCATCTTTAAAGTCATAAAAAATCTCATAAGTGCCCGCTCCTACTGATGGATCAAACATGCCACCACTAACCCCTACCGGACCGTCGTAATTGCCTCCAAGAGGTAAACCTCCGCTAAGTGCAAATGGTGCATCTGTATCTAAGACATCTGCAAACGGATCTAAAGTAACTATGGGCAATGGGGGATCATTCAAGCTAACCATGAGCGTCTCGGTACATCCGTTGTCATCCGTAACGGTCACGGAATAGTCCCCCGCCGCCAGGCCTATAGCTGTTGGAGATTCCAGGGTGTTATCATGACTCCAGTCATAATCCAGGGGAGGAGTACCTCCCGCAACCATAATAGTTATGCTACCATCTAATCCTTCACACAGGGTAGGGTTGGTGGTATCGTCTAATAGAACATCGAATGCCAAACAGGCCGGATTTTCATCAATGACTTCAAAATTAACGGTTATCGTTGGTCCTGAAGTTGGGTTGGCTACCAGGGTATATGCCCCGGCCGGGAACATCATTCCCTGAATGTTAACTCCAATGTCTCCAAACAAAGAGTAAGGAGGGGAGGAACCTTCAGACCTGCTCTCATTTATTGGGCCGCTAAGATTAAAATGTACACCATTGGGATTAAAGTCGGGATTAAATATTATTCCGAAGGTAAGATCTCCTACAACACTTTTATTTATTACCAAGCCTTCGGTTAGTCCGAAAAGTTCAGCATCTGTATCAGCATCCACCAGAATAAGTGGAGAACCTATTGTTGGATTCACAAATTCAAAATTCACGTTGAGCGCTGTACCCGCTGTACCGCCTAATCCATTCCCGGAATAAGGCGTTGCCTCTAAATTGTAAGGGCCTAAGGCAAACACATGAGCGGCATAATTCCCCGCATTGTCTCCAAAGAGTGCATAAGGGGCTACATTTTCTGTTCTGCCATTGGTCTGTGAACCGCTAAGTTCCAAACGTACGCTTTCGGTATCGGCAGTGGTAGTAGCTCTTATATTTAAATTCGTAGTTGGTAAAGTGCTTACATCAATTATAGCCCCATTGGTAATTGGGCCAATGTCTGCATTGGTATCAGCGTTGATCAGCACAAATTCTAGAACCGTGAGGACAGTTGGCGGATCCTCTACAACAGTTACATTAAAATTACAACTGGCCATGTTTCCTGCGGCATCTGTGGCCGTTGCAGAAACATTTGTCACTCCTAATGAAAATACTGAGCCATTTATAGGCGTGGTAACAACCATAGTTCCCGGGCAATTATCTGAAGCAATTGCTGGAGGGAAATTTACATTGGTAGCTGTTTCCCCAAAGGGAATATTAACAATAACATCTAGCGGGCAAATAATAATTGGTGCCTCCGTGTCATTTACAGTGACATCAAAATTACAGCTTGCCATATTTCCAGCGGCATCCGTTGCAGTAGCCAACACATTGGTTGTTCCCACAGGGAATAAGGAGCCACTGGCAGGAATTGTACTAACCATTACCCCAGGACGTTCATCTGTGGCGGTAGCCACAAAATTTACCACGGCCCCACATACACCTGGATCATTAACTACTACAATAGTCCCAGGACAACTTATAACTGGTGGTGTTACATCATCTGCAATGTCCACTGTAACAGTCCATACTGCTTCGGTATTATCCTGTGCAGTAACCGTGTACATCACTGGGCCTGTAAAGTCTTGTGGTATCCCAGTAGCCGGATTTATCATGGCATCGGGAGAAACCCCAATGGTGGGTGTTAAATTGCTAAGGACCGTACCAAAGGGAACTTTGGCCATTACGGTCTTGGCAACGTTATCAATTGCCGAAACTCCTACCTGCCCAGGCACAGTAAAGGATACAATATCGTTATTCATGGAGGCTGTGAAGGTCACAGTTACATCCTGGATACAGCTAGAAAAATTACCAATATCATCGGTTGCTGTCCATAATATTTGTGTAGTTCCAATTGGGAAAGGATCTCCTAAACCTAGCGCAGCGTTGTCACTACGCGTAAAGCTAATTGCCGGTGGCAGGGCACAATTGTCAGTAGCTGTGGCATTAGGTACGGTAACTACAACAGGATTCCCATCGCTACTGGCGACCATAATATTGGCAGGACAAGTAATGTCCGGAGGGATACCGTCATGAACCAGGATAATGGTGTTGCACGTACTTATATTTCCGTTATTATCTGTGACTGTAAGCGTCACGATATTTTCTCCTTCATTAGAACAATCAAAACTACTAGGGTTAACCGAAATACTTGCTATCCCCGAGACATCACTAGAGCCATTGTCAATATCAGCAGCCAAGATGGATGCATTCCCCGTAGCATCTAAATTTACAGTTAAGGAATAATCCGCAATACAAATAGCATCCGGATCAATATTATCCTCTACGGTGACATTAGCATTACATGTACTTGAAAGACCTGCGTCATCGGTTACAGTAAGTTCTACAATATTTAATCCCAGATCGGCTATAGTAAAGGTATCAATATCTACCGCCAAACTTGCAATATTGCAATTGTCAGTAGAGCCTCCGTCTACATCTGCCGGAGTAAGGCTGCCAATCCCAGCTGCATCCAATTGTACGGTAAAGTCCATGCAGACCGCATTGGGGGCTTCAGTATCAGTTACTGTGGCCGTTTGATCGCAACTTGTAGAAACATTACCAGCCTCGTCTTCAGCCGTCCATGTAATTGTTGTAACACCCACCGGGTAAGGATCTCCTAATGCCATCCCATCACTCCGGATACCATTGAAGATAAAAATGGTGGAGATATTATCTGTTGCGGTTGGATCTGTAAGCATGGTTACTGCCGCACATAGTCCAACTGCATTGGATAGATCAATATTAGCAGGACAAGTAATTACCGGCGCTTCAGTATCGACAATGTCTAAATTTGTAAAAGGAATCGGAGAAAGTCCAGGAGCATTGGTTTGGGCATGTACCCAATTTGCAACATTCTCAAAATCTGCCATCCCTACGGGAACATTTCTTAATGTAGGATCGTATTCGGTTCTATCTGGCGCTATCGCAGGAAAACCGTCTACCACCAACGCACTTAAAAAGATACCCGATGGGTCTTGTACAGCTGGGATATTTCCTCCGGGCGTACTCGTATTTCCTGTATACAATACAGCAAATATATCTGTAACCCCATTGGTGGGGTCCGTATCATCATCTTCGTAAGCATATAATGTCTCTCCGTTGGTTGCTGTGGCAAAACCACCTACGATTACCGCAATGGAACCGCAGACCCCTGATGCCGCGGGATTGCAAGTAAGAGTAAAAGTATCAGTGGCAGTTTCACTTACCACGATCACATCTCCTTTTGGAACAATTGTTCCCGGGGAGGTCCATTGTAAAACAGCCTCTCCACTAGAAAACATAAGCGTATTATTGTCGAATTCATCTTCAGAAAAGTATATAACAGTGCCGGCAGGAATATCTTTGGCTGCTACAAACGAGAAGCCATCCGCAGTGGTATGGTTCATTCCAGTGATTGCTACCAGTGGATCTGAAGCCAATGTATCATCATTGCTAATGGAGCCGGTGGCATCATTTGGTGAGCCGCCGTCATAGCCGGTACCCGAGGCAAGCATAATTTCTACGGTTTCAAGGACTTCTACATCCCCGTCTGCTGTAGGGTCAACAGTTACCTGAGACGAAGAAGTTCCATTGCTGATAACTACTGTACCACTGCTGGCGTCAAAAGAAGCAGCACCAACTGCGGTATAATCTGTATTAAAAGTAGCTGTGCCATCCACGCTAAAGTTGATAGTAATATCAGAGGTGGCATTAACACTTAAATTAAAGGTGAACACAAGGTTGGTTGCCCCGTCCTCAGCTACGCTAGCTGGCGAAACAGTCACAGTGGCTGTCGGATTGGCTGAACCAGATGAAATTATTATGTTATCAAAGGGAACTGTAGACAGCGTTGCCGGGGCTTGCCCTGGCAACCAATTTGAAGTATTTTGAAAATTGGCCTGGTCTACGGTAGTATTTCTTTTAGAAGGATCGTATTCTGTTCTGGAAGGTGCAACGGCCGCAAAGCCATCTACCAAAACCGAGCCTATGTATTTTGTAGTTGGGTTCTCAGCAGGCGGGATAGTCCCTCCTGGGGTAGCTGAAGTTCCGGTAAAAAGGACAGCATCTACCTGGCTAACTCCATTTGTGTGATCCGTATCCGTATCCTGATAGGCAAAGAAGGCCTCGCCCATACTCGCAAGATCAAAATTACCACTTACTATGGCAACGCCACCACAAGTACCACTATTGCAGGTTGTGGAAAAGGTATTTGGGGCCGTTTCTGTTGCTACAATGACCTCTCCTCTTGATACGCCTCCTGCTGGTGCAGTCCATACCATTACTCCTTCAGCCCCACTAAAAGAAAGGCTGCTCATATCAAAAGGATTTTCTGTAAAATATACCTGCGTAGCTGCAACAATATCTTGCAATGCCACAAAGGAAAATCCTTCGGAGCCGGAATGGTTTGTTCCTACCACGGCGGCCAATGGGGTAATGTTCATAGTGTCATCATTATTGATGGTTCCGGTCGCGGCACCAGGAGACCCAGCGTCATAACCGGTTCCTGAGGTAACCGTGAGTTGAACAGTTTCATTTGCCTCCAGGTCCGTATCGCCGGATGGAGATATTGTACGATTAATTGGCCCGATTTCTTTTTCCTTAGGGTCGAATGGGCAAACGGATAATACTACTTTTGACGTGGAATTTGTCCCATCTACAGTTATACCCG
>JAVJHY011521608.1:31090-48204 GCA_035593235.1 Phascolosoma agassizii | reverse complement strand
TTTTCATGGCCGTGGTGATGGGCGTACTGACGTTCTTGGAAGCATTGGCGTAGAGAGCCCTTCCCGTGGAGACCAAGCGGTAAAGGTTTTCAGATAACGCTCGCTTGTATCAGGCGCAGCGAAACCATATGCTGAGTCGGATACTCTCCACGCGTCCGTAGCTCAATTGGATAGAGCACTGGTCTTCGAAACCAGGGGTTGGAGGTTCGAGTCCTCCCAGGCGCGCTCCGATTTACGTCGAAAATTTTAGGGTGGGTACAGAATTCTCTTCGGAGTTCAAAGCTCACCAGTATGGCTGGGTACAGAATCGGGTACAGAATTCTGAACCTTTTTGAGTTCCCGCCGTACATAAATATGGTCCCGACGAGCGCTAACTCGTCGAGACCTTGCAGCAAACCCTTCGGCTTGCCAGTTGTTTCCTTAAAAAACTGCTGGAGGGTTTCGTAATGGCTCGGCAACCAAAGCCGTGGTATCGCAAAGACCGTAAGGTCTGGTGCGTCACTATCAACGGAAAGCGGCACAATCTCGGCCGCCGTAAGAAAGAGGCAATCGAGCAATTTCAGGCTCTGGTAAAGCAGCCTCATCGCGCGATGGCGATGGCCAATCTGCCATCGCTTGTCACGATCGTCGACGAATTTCTCGACTGGGTTTCTCGTAACCGCGCTGGGGCTACTTACGAATGGTACCGTTGCCGGCTGCAGAGCTTTATCGACGGTCACCCCGACTTGAGCGTGGACCAACTCAAACCACATCATGTCGAAAAATGGGCTGGCGATCCTACACAGTCGGTAACTACGAGACGCAACCAGATGCGTGCGGTCAAACGTTGCCTCAAATGGGCCGTTAGTCAAGGTCATCTGGAAAGCAGCCCCATCGCTCACCTGGAAGTTCCGTCTGCTCAGGCTTGCGATACTTATGTCTCTGTAGATGAATACAGACGTATGCTGGAGTTCATACCTAACAAGAGTTTTGTGGATTTGCTGATCGTAACTTACGAAATAGGCTGCCGACCGCAGGAGTCGTTGCGAGTGGAAGCTAGGCATGTCGATCTGCAACATGCCCGCTGGGTTTTCCCCTACCAAGAGGCAAAAGGAAAAAAGATGCCCCGGGTTGTCTATTTGTCTGAACATGCGGCAATAGTCTCCAAGCAACTGATGAACACGAACCCTTCAGGACCGTTGTTCCGAAACGCTAACGGTAAACCTTGGAACAAAGACTCGATCGGATGCGCCTTTGATCGGCTACAAATCAGGATGGGCAAAGCCAAACTAAAACTAATCGGCGAGACAATCGACGAAAAATCGGTCGTGCAGTTTGCAAGAACGCTTGCACCTGATCGCAATGTTCGCGGCGTCACAGTTCCAAAGTCTGAGGCAGATTTGCTCTGTGAATCGCGCCGTAAGCTTACGGACCGCCGCGCCCGTCAAGTCACTAAGCGGTATTCGCTGTATGGGCTACGCCACTCTTGGGCAACCAATGCGTTACAGCGCGGTATTGATTCCCTAACGGTTGCCATCCTGATGGGGCACAAAGACCCCAGCACGCTGGCACGTACTTATCAGCACCTATCGCATAATCCTGTGCATTTACTTTCGCAAGCTCGCAAAGCCTCCGGCTAAATTCGAATATGTCGCAGTGTAGTTGTTTTGGGTTTCGATTGTGTGGGCAGGAAGCGAAACTTCCTTTCTTGAATGAACGTTTCCAGGTCCCGTAAGTCGATGCGATAGCCTTTGGATTTTCCGACCTGCACGACTGCCAAGGTCCCGGCTGCAATCAAGGCATAGACGTTAGCCACCGAGCAGCAGAGCCGATTGGAAACTTGCTTCACTGTCAGAAGCTGCAATTCGTCGTTGTCTAAGTTGCGATGCATGATGTTGACTTTACGAAGTTTCCATTGGAACCATTTCCAAGGTACTGCCTGCTGAATAACGGAGGCCGAGGATGTATTCGATCGAATAATGCGTAGAATTCCATGTTCTTTGGTTCGTGGCGGAGTCTGCATGGCTAGGCTGTTCGCTTCGTTGACGGATTCCTCTTGTATGTTTCCAAAGGCAGTTGATTTAAGCATCTCGAACTTAGCCCACACCTCGCGTGTTTACTCGCGAATCATGTTTGTGTGGAACACTGAACCTCCGCTCAGGCTCGACAGAGGGGGCCGCCCCTCGCGCCTCTGCCCTCACATCAACCCTCAACGGCGGGGCGAAGGGCTGATGCGAGGGCGACGGCGGAGGGGCTCGTCCACCACTATGTTGGGAAATGTATTTACACATGGATTGCATCCTTTGAATAATAGAGCCGTCGATTTGGCGGGTCTTGTAGCCTGCTTCATCGAGGCTGGCGGTAGATTGTATTTCTCTGGGCGCTATCAATAACGCCGTAGAGAAGCTGCGACATCGGAAATTTATGGACTTGTGAACCGGGCACGGCCCGCGAAGCTAGTCAATTGACTGTGCGATTGATTGCCAGCCGAATAGCTCCCGAACCTGGAGAATCGATACTTGCTGCCGTACCGCGGCGAAATCAATTAATTCTTTCGATTGTGGTGTCAACTGCCCCATTACTATTCCTTACGTTAATCGCTCCCAAAACTCAAACGGTGCAGAAGAACACGTCTCACCTTTGCTCTTAGCACAGCCGCGGAATTATCTGATACCATGCGGTATGGAATAGACCCGCACTTCCGTACTGATACACAAGTTGCTGACCGGCAGGACTGCGCGTTCTGATAACGAGCGTACTTGAGCCCCGTTTTCGCCAGGCATGCCCGCCGGCGAATGCGTAGTCAATCTCATCGCTCTTTATCAGCCCAAACAGTCGATTCCCACGAAAGAACCGGCCAGCTAGCGTTAAATCGCCATCAGCGAATAAAGTCAGCGTGCCATCAATGGTGACTTCATCGGCTGGGAGAGAGCATTCCGGCCGATCTGCCGAGCCGGTGTAAAGAAGTGGAATTTTTCGACCTTGAATCTTAGTTTTTGCCATGCTGTTCTCATTACTTGCAATAAGAGAAGTCAAAGGCCAAGTCAGAAAAAACGTGACAAGGCCTTTGACTAAGGGGTAAGACTTTTACTGGGAAGTGCTCTCCTCAGGTGCGATTGCCAGTGCCTGCGACTGCAAAGCGGTTGGTTTTTGGCCAAGTCGCTCTAGAACACGCTGCCAAAGCTCCTTGATTTGCCTACTCGAAGTTGCCAGCCAAACCGTATCGAGCAAATCCTCTTTTTCATCGCGAAGATTCAAGATCTCTTTGCCGAGCTCGTTCTCAGCTAAGAGTTCATCCTCAAGAAGACTTGCCCGCCGCCTTGTTGCTGTTGCTACTTCCGGCGGTAAATCGTGGTAGTACGACGGCAGAGATACATTGCTCACCTCACATTTGCGAATGACTGCAACCATCCTCCGATGCAAGTTGCTCTCCTCCTTCTTAAGCTGCTCCCTTACATCAGAAATCTCGTCGCAACGCCGTTGCAGCTTCGAGATTCCAAGCTCCTCACCTGCACGCCGTTGGGCCTCAGCCCTCGTTCGATCCAGGAGACCTGGATCCTTGCCGATGTAGACGTGTTCGATTGCCTTGTCGATTCGCTTTGCAACACGCTCTTTCCAGTGCTCGCGTTCTGTCAATGTTAGTGCCATAGTTGTTTCTCCTTGTGTGTGATCAACACCCTTTAACACTAGGGACGGCGGAAATCACATGGTTTGTGTCCCTCGCAAGTATCACCTCGGTGCTACTTGCCAGAGCACATGATTTGAGAATCCTCCAATGGCTGATTGCTGAAACGCGAGTGTCTTGTGTTCGCTTTCCACTGTGTGGCCGCAGCCGATTGTGAAAGCGAAAGGTAAGTGGAGCAAGGCAAACAGATTTGCCAAGCTCCACTAAGTTTTAGCGACAGTGCAACCTCACCGCAGTGAAGTTGCATCGCTTGAGATCAGAGTAGCGCTATACCGCAGTAGGGCTACCAAGGCGAAACTGACGCAAGGAGTGTCGAAACGAGTTTGGCTGAAAATTCCTGAAGTCCAGGAGGTAACCGGAGATACCCAGCAATACAAAAGCTCAGTCCCGGTAGTAACATGAGTATCCAAATCGTTCGCTCTCGCTTGCGAGTCCATCCATAGTTTGTCCGCATTTTTGCCATCCGTGTAAGTTTGAGTTGAGTAGCATTTCAACAACCGCAGCTGTGAAAGTATTTTACTCGACTCTATTGTTAACCAGCTCATTTGCAGCGAATCTGCAATTGCTCTGGAGTACTCCGCAGTTAGGTTTTGTGTGAGGGATATTTAGTAAAGTCGCAGTCGACAACCGGTGTGCCGACGAATGATTTCAGCAATCTTTTTGGCGCTATACCCACGCCCCAGTAGGTCGATTACAACTGGCGTACCATCTACATCCAGAATTGTGGCGTCTGGACGGATTGAGTCGTTGTGATTGAGGCTGTCTTCATGAACCCACGAAGCAGCCTCCAAAGGGGATCTCCGCAGTAGCCTCAAGTACAATCCAGCGACGTTAATATCGTGTTCAAGCTCTCGACCTCGAGGCGGCCTACAACGCCCCCCAAAATACGCTCGCGATTTCTCAGTGCTCGTGATACATACAGTGCGTTTCAATTGACCTGCCTGCCATCGCTTGGAATTTTTCCAAGCGATCTGCTGGGGAGCGTAGGGAATGATTCGCTCTGGGTCCCACCGGAATAGAGCCGAAATGATTTCTAAATGAGTGGCACTTGTCTGCCAGGCAGACCCGAAATCTCCCTTATTCAATTTGCGGATCGCTCGGTGGGCACACTGGAGAGGGTCGTTCATCCCGTGATAAAAATGTGCTGCAATCTGTTGTGCAGTGAGTACACGCACTTTGGTCGCCAGTAATTTGGCGATCTCACTGGGAACCTGACTAAGCATCTGCTCCTCCAACTCGTGCTGCGCATAACTGCGCCGCTGGCGCCAACTTGCGCATAAACTCAACCGACCTTTTCGCACCAAACTATGTGTTGTCACTGGCATAAAAGCTCGCTTTCAACTTGCCGATCCGACGGATTGGAGAACATTTCAGTGGGCTCCCTGGACTCAAAGGTAATTGTGAGACTTCAATCTAAGCCTGTTGTGATACAGGTTTCATTTCTCTGCACTCGCTTCTTTGTAAAAATGTGGAGGTTAAGAGCAATGCAAAAAGGCAGTCGCTCTTAACCTCCCGTGCACTAGGGCTAAGCGGCATCTGCGGGGTGTAACCACTTCTTTTGGACAAACGCGTCTGTCCGAACCACAAAACCGGATAAGTCGTCTTGTGCGGTGATGCCTTTGGCACTAAGTCCAACAACGCAGCCCTTGGGGTCCAAGAAGCGTGCATCGTGGGCATCGGCAATTATGACTTCGTATCCGTTCCAAGCACTTGGCGTGACGGGCCAAAACACGACAGCAACATTTCCACCAGCACTTAAAAACGCCTCAGCGTCTTTGCCGTTTTTCTCTCCTTGAGAAAACGTCAAATGGTAATTGGCGGGAAATGCACGATCACCGGTGCGACCTTCCAGGTACTGACGATAACGGGGAACAACCTTGGTGTAGTCGTAGAAGCGAATATCAAAAAACTCTTCAAACAACTCACCGTGAAGCCGTTCCCACGGAACATCGCTGCATCCGTTAAGCCGCATGGCGGGGATCATTCCAGCTGCCTTGGCGTCGTCTCGTAGTCTCCGCAGGTCGCACCGCAAGAGGTCCAGAAAATGTTCCTGATCCTCCAGATACAATGCCGTTCTCCGGTCACGAGCGTTCCCCGACTGAACCATCGTCATCCGGCCTGAAGTGTGTCCCAAGCAAAGTTTGAGACACGACTCCGAAGCTGCCGGACAAAACACGCCAGAGGTCAGGTAGAGGACACGCGAATACACGCCGACCTCACGTGACTTGTCGGTTTTGCTGGACGAACTGATCAGCGTTCTGGGCCTGCCAAGACTCTCTAGGACCTCCTTTGCAGTAAAGCTGTGGTGAAACATCGATTGCGGGTCAGCCGTTCTTAAGACTCGCAATTGCGAACGTGGTTTTTTTGGTAAATATGCCATTTTCATCTTTCCTGTATTTGCAGCAATGATTAAGCCGAGGTGGCTGCTGCAATGCCCAATTCCTCGTTGCTTGTCCCACTTGCGTGGTGCAACCAACCAGATAAAGAGCGACAAGAGATTTTGAGAAATGGCGGCTCTACCGAAAAAGCCTAGCCTGTGCTTCCTTGGGTATTTGGGTGACGGCAATCGGGAGCGAGTTGGGTTGCTCTGGATGCCGAGTGTGATTTACGAGTTGCTCTCCTCTGAGTTCTTAGTGCGTGAGGCGTTAGTTTTTTGTACGGCGCTGCGATCGATGGCCCACGGGGTCGACATGCGGATAGGCGTAAGCAGTGAGCCATCGCAGCGTGGACAACGGAGTGGTTTTGAGTTCGCGAAGAACTTGGCGGTGCAATGCTTGCACGTGGTGTACCAAGACTGCGGCATGGGATTTTTGGGTTGCTTCACGATTGTTTTCCTCCAAGTTGCCAGGTGGTCTCAGTAGCGATTAGCTTGGCAAGGGCCAGGAGCTGGTCGCTTCGCTGCTGTTCGCCCGTACTGGGCGTTGGTGCCTTGCCGTTAACGGCGTTTACCGTTGCCGCCGGTTGGGGTTTGTTCGGCAGCGGCTTGTTTTTGAGCCGATTGTGCTCGGCAACCGACTTTGTCGGTGGAATAATCGTAAAAGGAATCGGGTCTCTGTGCTTGTCACCCAAACTAAGCACGGCGTACGCCTTCATCGCCTTGCCACTAAGCTGGAGAATCTCGTTTCGCGCCAGGCCCGGTTCTTCTACTTCGCGAACACTCGTAGAGACACCCATGCCATGCATGCTTGCGCCGATATCCTCACGCAAAACGTCAAGGCTGCGGTCTCGCAGTTCATTGGTCTCCTCGCGCGGAACGGCCGAAAATACCACCCGCTGGCACTGGCTTCTCACAATGGGTCCGAGGTCCCCGCCAGAGGTTTTGAGTTGTTCAAAGTCCTGAAAAAGCAGATAAAAATGCAGCCCGAACTTCCGACTCATCGTAAGTCCGGCATCGACGTTTGATTTTGCTGCTGCGATCTGAGGATATTCGTCAATGCCAAGATGGACGTGCCGCGTAGGCTTTCCGGAGCTCGCGCGAGCGGCCGTCTCACACATCACCGACCACACCACCAGAGACGCAACTGCTCTCGCTTCATCATTGTGAAAGATCGTTGGCAGATGAAACACAATGACGGCGCCCTCGTCAATTGCCTGGGCCAAGTCGAGCGCCACTTGATTCGTGCCCACCAGGTTCGAAAATCGCATCAACTGGTCAGCAGCGAGATACGCCTCGGAGATGTACTGACCGGAGCCCTTGCCCATGCATTTGAGTTCTGCCGTGAGCCCAGCAAAACTGGGAACCGAATTACCCGCTAGGCGCAATCCATCAAACGCTTCGTTCACGACCGATTTATTGAGCTTACTCCAGTACGCTTTAGCAGCATCTTGATGAACCAGTTTGAGGCCTTGCGTGATGCCACTTGCTGCTAAGCCGATATCCCTAGTAAAGGCGGGCGTGCCACGGATCGGGTCCCAGCTACAGGAGTCGTGATACTCATCAAGCGAGAAAAAATAAAAAGGTTTTTCAGATTTCGCAGCCGCCTCTTTAAGAAGCCAGGTCGCAGCAACATCACCCCCAAGGTCCACAAAAATACAGCTGTCGCTTGGAAGCGGGATGAACTGCAAAAACATAGACATCAAAAACAGGGTCTTTCGCTGGCCCGTAGGTCCGACCACCGCCCAATGTTTTTCTCGCGTCTCATCCAGCAATATCGATAACGGTTTTTTCGTTTCGGTATTTCCTAGAACGATCGCATGACTGCGACCTTGATGCCGTACTACCATCACGCACCCCCTTGTCTAGCTCGCAGGCTGCGCAAGCAGCTAGCCAGTGTCTCAGCCGTTGGCCCGAGTCCCACAACAACAGGCACCTCGGTGAATCGATTATCGCTCTCAAATGCAGTTAATAGTTCGCTAACTCGCTCTGGCGAGTGGCCAAGGGCAGCCAGTCCCAGATGCCTGGTCGCAATCCATGGTGCAAGTCGCGCGTCAGCACGAGATTTACCGAAAAAATCTACTGCCTTCTTTTTTACGTCTTTGGTCTTACCCGCTGCCGCGAATTGCACACGCAGGACCGTCGGTTCACCCAGCTCCGTAGTCAACACGTGCGGTACATTGCCCGGCAGAGCGCTATTGATTGCGGCTAATTCCCTGGGAGAGATCCGCTGCCGTGTTTCACCTCCATCAATCGCACAGAAAAATGCTGTCGCAATCGCGGAGTCGAGGGCCACCGCACCCAGCTTTCTCGGCTTCACCTCCACACCGATCTGCTGACCACCCTTCGGAGTTAACCGGAAGTAACTCAATCCCCCAGGAAGGACAGACGAATGACGTTCCAACCAGTTCTTGTCACTCAGCTTGCGGAGCACGTGTCCACACTCGCTTCCCTCAAAAATGGATGCACTCACTGTACAATTCAGCACCACGCCGTACCGCAATGACTCCCACAAGATCGCCAAATCTCTAGCCGCATACTCGGCCGCTTTCGGTTTGCGGTTAGGATGTGCATCACCGGGAGAAGCCGGTAATACGGTCTTCGCGGTCGCAGTGGTTACAGGTTTCGGAGGGACGGGGGTCGGCATAGTGGTGTGATCGCGATCGAGTAGGGGACGTGTGCTAAAGTGCCAGCCGCAAGCGGCTTACGCGCTGGGGGTTTTGTCGGGTGCGGTGGTGGGGCGGTTTACCATTTCGGGGTGCCAAAGTTCTGAATGCCGAAGTAGGTTGGCGTACCTGAATAGGATCTCACCACGGCGATACCGATTTCCTCCCAGGCAGGATCAATCATATTGAGATGATGCCCGGGAGAATTAATCCATCCCGAATGCCACTCGGCAGCGAGAGCAGACGTCGTACGGTCAACTCCCCACGATTTGGCGAGGTTTTCTCCACAACTTGAGTAGGGGTATCCAAAGTTCTTGATGCGAACATCCAGGTCCACTCCGTCAGACAGCACATGCCCGAACTCCTCTTTTTGCAACATGCGTTTTCCCATATACCTGGCAGCAGCTGCCAGTTGGTCATTGTGAGCCAGAGGCCTGAGGCCCAATGAATCTCTGTAGTTATTGAGCAGCCGCCAAATCCGCTCGGCAGCATCTGCGCAAAACGGATCTTTGTGCGTGCCAAAAAGCTTGCCCTCAGTTGCGACCACTCCCTGAACAGCCATCACGTGCCTGCGCCGCCGGCGAAAATACCGGACGATGCCAACTCCCGCTTGCCAAATCTGGTGGAGTCCCCACAATGGCAGCGGCAAAATGACTATTCTTTCTTGCAGAGTTTTGTTGCTGTTGCGTGTCATTTGTGAGATAATCAATCTGTCCCAAATAGAAAAAGTGAGGAGGGATGAGTTGCGGTGAAGCAAACTGAGCATCCCTCCTCGAAATCAACCTGCTATAAAAAGTGCTAGGCGGCTGAAAGAAGTGAAGTTCTTTCAGTTTCGCCGTTCACTTTTTGAGCGCCAGCAGTTCTTACAGCTTTGACTTTATCCACAACCGATTGCAGTTCCTGATTGAGCAATGTCAATTCAGCTCGCAAATCAAGTGGACAGTCCTCAGCTTTTGAGAATACGCCAGCTAAGAATCCAACAGCTTCCATTGCGTCAACCATCTGGTCAGGTTTCAAAGTCCTAAACGACCTTGAACTGTCCTTTGGATTGACCCTAGAAAGACACCACGCGCTACCACTTCCATCGTTGACCCACAGGTCTACGATCGTCGTATCATTCACACGTGCCGATTCTGTCGGCCTGTTACTCCCATTCCCGTACTGCTTTTTGTTTGTCCCAAATAGTGACATAAGTTTGCTCCAGTTAAATTGGCACTTCGCCCCGTAAACTTGGGGAACAAGGTTCCGTGCCAGTTTCGTTAAACGTCCCCCTCTGTCTGACCCGTAGGCCGTCAAGACCGTGACGCTTAGCGCTGAGCAACTTCAAAAAACATCTCGAATGGAAAGCAGGTTGACCTTTCTCCTATTGGGCTAAAGTAATTGGGGGTGTGCAAAATATTATGAATTGACTCGATGAACGTCGTAGTGCACGACTTGCATTGTTTTTCTGAACTCACCCTTTTGAGTCGGTACATGCTGGTAACTTCTCGCTCGAATCGTGTCATTGCCGACAACGTCCCAGATGAGACCACTCTCGCGGAGATGCTGCCCAGATCGATGAACGTAGACGAGCTCCACAACCATCAGCGTGTCGTTGTCGATAAATCGCAATGTTCCGTACCCATGAGCTTCAGTCCAACCGCGATGCAAACTCACCGTCACGGCACTGCCCTCCTGGGTCACACGTAAGCGCACGCTGCCATTTCCGACCTTCCACAAGCCCGTGAGATCATGCTTAGTGACAGCTGGAATTAGCTCAACGGGCAATGGCTGCGCAACTGTGCTGGCCACTTCAGTGGTCCGATGAATAGCGTCTGCTGAAGTTGGCATCGTCACCGGCAGCGATTCTGCCGCAGCAACCGTCTTGTTTTCAATCCGAAGATCGTCTTGCAAGTGCTCCACTCGAGGACGAGCCAAATCGCCTGCAACCTCAGTGATTGGAGCATGGTCTCCGCGACTGGCAGAGGATAGCGGTACGGATTCCTTGGCGCTGTTAATCTCTCCGGTGGTTGCCTTATGGAACTTCTGCAGCAGTTCTCTGAGTCTTTCAAAAGCTTGTACATACTCAGCAACTTTCCGTAAAAACCCTTCACTGGCCAGGCCCTCTTCCGGGACCACACTAAGTACCCTCTGCAAACGAACTAGGAACAATTCGCTCCTTTCGACATAGACGATGTTGGCACGAACAGCCTCAACAGCAGGCTCGATCTGGGATTTGCGCTCCTGAATCTTGTTGGCAACCGCTAGGAGCGACTCCGAGACCGTCCGATAGCTATCCTGCAAATCCGCGAACTTTTCCTCTTGAGCATAGGACGCAAAATGATTGGCCACTTCCGTCATGACGGGAATCGCCTGAGCAGCTTCGTGTTCAAAGTCCTCGGCAGCACTACTGTAGGTTGCGTGTGCGTCCAGCACTTCGCGGGCGTTAGCCCGCATGGGCTCAATGACTTTCTGAAGCTCACCAATCGTCAGACGCTCACCTAACAGATCCTGAGGGTCAATGAGGTCTATCGCCGCCTCCAGTCGGTCAAGCAAGACATCCATCGATTCGAAGTATTTTTGCTCGGACTGTTTCACGGCGTCGCGCGAAGCAATTGCCGATGCGAATAGTCCCCGATTGTTGAAGCTGGCCACAAAACTGAAGGCCCCGTAACACATCAATGCGCCGATAGCCAGGGTAATAGTCCCGACCAAGGTAGCTGAGCTGTCGTCTGTCTGTGTTGTTCGCATCTTCGTTTACTTCCTATTCTTTAAATGGGTCCAAAGAGCGGGGGTCTGGTCACGACGTGAATCGGAAAACTGATGAAGTGAAACTTGTCCCGTGCGGCGACTGTCGCGGATTTGTTCCAACTGATCTTCAAAACTTGCCGGGGATGGCACGGCTTTGATTCCCGTCCACTTGGCAGCTTGGCTAGTTCCAGGCAACGTGCTAGCCCGTTCCAAAATTGCGTCACTATGTTTGTGCATCGAATACCCGCCGGCACCTATCAGGGCAATCGATGCTGCAGTCATGATCGGTTTTCTGCCAGGCAAGCTGAGGCGACTCAGGCGCGGCAAGGCCATACGTCGTACAGCCGGCGTTTTCCCGTCAGCAACACACTTCCACTCGGTGTCTGTCAAAGAGACATCTCCGGTTGCATCAAGCTTTGCAAACGCCTGTAGCCAATCCTCAGCGGAGGGCCGCTTTGGCGGATCACTGTGTCCGTCAGAAAAAACCCGACGGAATAGAAACTGAAGCTCAGAGCTGAGTGATGAAAGGGGCTTGCTCCCGCGCCTCGGGGCGACGTCGGTTTGTGCTACGTCATGGGGCCACAATCCCTGTTTAATACGTTCATGAATTTTCGGCCGTGTGCCGGCACCGAGCCACCGACAAGCGAACGGATGCTCGCCAAATAGCAGCATCCAGGCACACACGGGTAAACCCCAACCGTCGTCGTGCTCAGTGAAAACGGCATCCTGTCGGTTCTCAAGCGCCTCTGGCGACGTGGTGTCTGGTTTGGTGGCCGTAATGGGGTACTGGGCGTCTGGGCGATTGATGGCGATCGAATCGAGATCGATTTCAATCACCCTGCCCATCCTATCAACCATCGAGTTGGGCCAATCACCGCGTACCATCTGGGCGCGATGCAGATCCGCTAGCGACGCGGCCGCGTTACGGAGCACGCGATACCTAAAAGCTTCGGGGAGCCAGCGGACGAGCAGCAGCTCATAATCTAACGCGCCAGTTGCGGCTGGAATCAAGCAGCCCACGGGTTCCTTAGTCGTTGGGTCGAGGCCCGTGTCAGCGGGCCAGCTAAAGGAGTGATTGGCGTGACTGGAGACTAAGGGGTGCTGGACCATCCACCGAATCTTGTCGAAATCGAAGTCGTCGGTGTTAAAAGGCTGCTTAAACACATAGTTGGTGTTGCCCATCAGCGATGCCGTGCCCAAGCCGCCAATACCAATCTGGGCATCAACGGATATTTCGTATCCGGCGTTTTCAAGAAGGATTTGCGTCATCAATAACCTGCCATGCTGCGAATGACTGCCACGAAAAATACGATTCTGAAAAACCACAACAAGACTTTTCCGACAAATAAATACAGTTCTCGAAACACAATTGGATTCTCCCATACCGTGGCGGCCCTCCCGCCAAGACACCGAGGGCCGCCGCTACCATGGCTAGCCCTGACTAGCCATCACCAACGAGTGACTGTCCGCCCAGGAGTGGAAGCTCATTTTGGGCGCCTGTCATCGAAGCACTCTTCACGCGAATCGACTGCATCAACCAAGGGAAAAAATCTTCTTTCCATGATTTGATTTTGGCGATGTGAATCGGCGGGCGGCCAGGTTGAGCCAGCTCATTCATAACTTGGCCGTTGGGCTCATCGCCGCAGCCCAGCACAAAGATATTGACCCCCAGCTCGGTACACCGATTTTTGGCAGCTAGCGCGCGCTCTCGCTGCTCGTTGTCATACGTATAAAAGTCGGAAGCAAGAAACACCCAGGCGGACCCCGTGTCGCAATCCATCTCCCGGCCCAACGTATCGACCCGATTGCAGATATGCTCAAGCCCGTCGGCACACAGCGTCCACATCCACGTGCCATAGGCTGGTTGGATACTTGGCGCCGTGAATTCGAGGGCAGGAGAAAAGTCTCTCAGCATCTTCGTAGGCGTGTTCTTACCAAACGACCAGACTCCGATCTCAAATTCACGGGCCAGCCTCGGGTCTTTTTGAAGTTCTTGGGAAAAATCTCCCAAGCCGCTACCCAACTGCATGGCACCATTGTTGGCTTCCATGCTAGGACTGTTGTCACACAGGAAATCGAGTGGCGACATGGTCGATGCATCCGATATCTCTCGTCGACCGGTAACCGAAAAGGCCTCATCCTCTGAGGTCGGCAACGTCCGACTCAGAGAAATTGTCCGTGCGATCGAATTCGCGAAATCTTTAATACCCATAATTTTCAGCGCTCCAAAAAATGTGAAAAAAGTAACAAGGTCTGCTTGGTTTAGAAGTTGGCAGCCGCTTCGTCCGTATGCTCCGTATCCACATCGGTCCGCGCGCGAATCCATTCTGTTGCGCGGCGCGCAAGTTCTTGCAGCACAATGAGGTCCTCTGCTTGCATTGAACTAGTTTCGCGCCAGCCGTCATCGCTCTGGTCGCGTTTTTCCGCCGGCAGACGGTAGCTTTTAACAATCTGTGCCGCGTAGTACGTGCGGTCATTGGTTCCCGTGTTGGGCCAGATCGTGCACTTGATCGAGCCCAGCCGAAACGTTGCAGCGGGATGTGTCTTCGTGTCGGTACTCATGGAAATAGCCTTTCAGAAGCGAGGTAAGGAATTAAAAACAGGTTTAGTGGTCGGTCGGTGAATTTTCGATCGATTCGTTGTCTGACGGTGGCTCTGCCTCGTTACCAATAAACGTCCAGCCTGCGGGCGCTTTACCGCGACCAAAAAGTTCGATGCGAGGTCCTGGGGAAACCAGCTCGATCAAGTCACGAATGTCGCGTGGTTTTTCGGAATGGCGACCTGGAGGACAAAGGACCCAATTCCGCTCGCTCTTGGAATCAAAACGCAAGGCGCCCTTAACACCTAACAACAAGAACTCCGTATCAATGCGCCAGTAATTCCCCAGGCCAAGCTGGCCGCGGTCCTTGATCCATACCAGGCAACTCTTGTAGGTGAACCCGTACGAGGAGATCAGTCTAAATGCTTCTGGTAGCAGTGGCGTGGTTGCCCAAATGTGCAGGTGAGCGTCATCGGCGGCAATGTCCGCTATAGGCAAATCCATCAGCTCCTCAAGTGTCATGTCCTTGTACTGCTTGATTGCAGCTCCGTTACTTGCCTTATTGCCGTAGTACCAGGCAGGGTCCATCACGATGCAGCGCGCCTTGAAGTTTTCTGCGCGTAAGTCATCCAGGGATTGGCGAATGTCTGGGCCAAGTAGCTGAGTTTCAGCTGTGCATACCGCAGGCTGTGCGATTTCGACGTCGACAGGAGACGCATTGACCTCGATAACCGGCGATGCTGGTGCGTCGATGATCACTGGTGGAGTAGGCGAATCGATGTTTTCTGCAGGGTCTGATTGCGATTCGCTATTTTTCGGTGCTCGCTGCTGCTGGCACGCTAGGCTTGTGGTGCGTAGCTGCTCGACCAAATCCACAGTAATCAGTGTTGTGCTCTGCTTGGCAATAGCTACCGCCTGCTCGCGAACCTCATCAGGCACGCCCGGATGGCTCAGTTCATAGAGTGCGCCGAGGCGAAACTGGTTCCAATGCTCTAGAATTTGGTCGCCATCTTGTTCGATAAACGGGCGACAGCTTATCCAAGCCTTGCGGTACCGATCGCCCGTTTTTCTGTTGAGGCCTCCGTAGTAGGCGAGCCACTTTTCAAGGCGAGCACCGTATTCGGAAGCACGACCTACCAGGCAATATTCTTCATGTTGGGCATGAATAATTCGTCCCGCTTCGAGTGCTTCCTGCGCCGCATTTTTCATGATTTCTGACAGAGATTGCCCCCTGTTGTGGGCCTCTTTGCCAAAAGTATCGATCAGTTTTTTCTTGGTTGGGGGACTGAACCCTGCTGGAGAAACGTGGACAATTTGTCCCTGTTTATTTCCGCTAGCGGTGCGATGTATTTTCGATGACATGCTGCCGAGCCTCTTGTCGTGGCCAAAAAAAATCCCGGATCGCCCAAAACCGCACTGGTCGTGCGATGTCTTGAGAGAGCCGGGATTGCCTTGACCGAGTGGCGACTCGGTGCTTACTTGATTAATTCAACATACAGTCAATTATGTCTGCGCCAATGTGCTGGTCGAATGTTGTCTCACTTTCGTAGTTGTGACCTCAATATTACTGGGCAGCATGTTTTGTGGATTACATCTGCCGTAAATCTACTCCGAGTGAGGTTTTGAGTTGCGGAACGCGAATGGTTGCTCGTATTGTGCACGACTTACTCTGTTAACACTGAGTGCGCCGCATTTCACAATTTCAGAGTGATTCTTCCGCATTGATGAGCCTCTTCGCCGATCGTAGCGAGCAGCCGATCATCGGCGGGAACGCTAAGTTCGAGTTTTGCACATTTTTAGCGTTTAAAATTGCTCTTTCGATATAGAGCGAGCCTCCGTCAAGATGCTTGGGTTCTAACCTCCACACATCTTGAGCAAGGAGGCTCACTATGGAACTTGTACCCGGTTTCGTGCAGTTGTTGCAACCCTTGGCTGCGTCGATGACCGCTCCAACATTCGATAGCTTGCTCACCGTGCTCACCGGCTGGGTGTTTGCCCGCCGGCGTACGGTGACGCAAATGATTCTGGCAGCCGGCTCTTCGGCCGACAAGCATTACTCGTCCTAGCAATCGGGTATTCAGCGCAGCTCGGTGGTCTCTCGATGCGTTGGGATTGGCCGTGTTCGACATGATGCTGCCATTGATGGGCGAGGTTGTCATGCTCGGCCTCGACGACACACTCGCTCACAAGCGGGGAATGAAAATGTTTGGTTGCGGCATGCATTACGACCCGCTGCTTTCGAGCCGCGGCAAGAAGATCGTCAATGGGGGCCACAGCTGGGTCATGCTGGGCGTGATCGTCGAGTTGCCGTTTCGCCCAGGCCATTACTTCTGCCTGCCGATCCTGTTTCGCTTGTACTTGAACAAGAAGAAGGCCCAGGAACATCGCCGGGGCTATCGCAAACGATCGGAGCTGGCAGTCACCATGCTGTGTGTGTTGTGTAAGCACCAAGAAAATCGGCGTTTTCATGTGGTTGCCGACAGCGCCTACGGTGGCAAAACGGTGTTGTGCGAATTGCCGACGAATTGTGATTTGACCAGTCGTTTGGTGAAGGATGCACGGCTTTACAATGCGCCGCCAGTGCGCAAGCCAGGTACCAACGGCCGTCCGCGCAAGCGAGGCGACCGATTGCCGACCCCGCAAGAGATGCTCGCCAAACGTTGTCGCCGAGTGTCGCTTGACATTTATGGCCGCACCGAAAAGGCACGCTTGGCAGATTGCGAAGCGCGGATGCATGTCGCGCCCAAACGGCCGCTGCGCGTGGTCACCGTGGAAGCACTCGAAGGTGGTCGCGGCCAAGAAGCGTTTTACTCGACTTGCCACACTGCATCGGCCGAAGAGGTAATCGCTTGGTATGCCAGTCGCAGGAGTATTGAAGTCACGTTTCACGATAGCAAGCAACACCTCGGTTTTGAACAGCCGCAGGGCTGGAGCCGCAAGGCGGTCGAGCGAACGGCGCCGCTGGCGATGCTGCTGTATTCGCTGATCGTGCTGTGGTTTGCGCGAGAAGGTCATCATCTTTACAAGCCGCTGGATTGTCCGTGGTACACGGTGAAAACCGAACCTTCCTTCGCCGACATGCTCGCCACGCTACATCGGCGGAGTCTACGACAAAAGGTTTTGTCACTGGCACTGCGAGGG
>JAVJHY011521608.1:0-25060 GCA_035593235.1 Phascolosoma agassizii | reverse complement strand
CCATTGGGAATGTGCTCTGAATAATATCTATTGGGTGTGCACCGTCTTCAACTTTAGATCTAACAGACGAAACCATTTGATGTACTTGATCGAACGTATAAATTTTGCATAACTCTTCAACTTCAACACTACCTTTTATAGCGGTTTTAGATAAATCAGAAATCTTGGCTGTTGATCGTGGCGGTCCGATCCAGATCGTACTGCTTTTTCCGTTAGCGTCAGCGCTTAATGTTCATTGGACTCAGTTCTTGTGCGATTCAGAAGTTGCAAGCATTCGTCGCCTTCCTGCCGATCTGATGGATATTGTAGATGACGGTCTTCGGGTAGAAAAACTCAGGAAAATCGGCGCACACCTAATGGTTGACAAATCATTCGGTCATCCAGAGGTAGGCAAATTTGCTCAGGACTTTCTTCAGTTCTGTAAAGAAAAGTGCATGCGCACAGACCGAGCTCTGCTGGCGATGTGGCAGCATAAAATAGTGCGTGGCGAATATGACATAGCGCTCGGTGTTGCTAAGAGTATGCTGAAGTCGGCACTGTCGAAATCAGATCTTGCCCATGCTCATCGAGCCGTTGGCGAGTGTTACTTCTACTTGGGTATGTTTAAGGACGCACTCCGCCACCTAGAAGATCCAGCAGTTGGCCGTTTTACGGATGACGAAGTCTTTGCCGAGCCTTTGGGGCTTGACCTACGAACCGCCGCACTTGGGCATGCATCAATCATTCATGCAATGTGTGGCCGAGTCGAACTATCGAAAAAACTAGTCGATAATGCCATCGACATTGCGCTGAGAACTGAGCATCTTGCGTCCATTATCTTTGGAAGGCACTGTGCAGCGGTGCGAGCCGTCATTATTGATGATCCTAAATTGGCTGGCCATTTAGCAAGAGAGAACTGCAAGGCGGCAGAGCGTATGCCATTTCCACTACTGGAGGCGCCGGCGCGGCTGATCCAGTGCTGGGTAAATGGCAAGCAAGGTAAGTCTAATAATATTGATGAATTTCTTGGTCCGTATGCGGCACTTCGAAAATGTCACAGCCGCGCCGCCCGATCATTGTGGCTTGGCCTTACGGCCGAGTGTGCTCATATGCAGGGAGAGTACGCCCTTGCCCATCATCTTCTTGAGGATGCCGACGAAGTGCAGAAAGATTTGGGAGACGCGTTCTATGGGGCTGAGTTGGCCAGGCTAAGTGCTAATGTGCTAGCGGCCAACGCCGGTCAGGAAAAAGTTCCTGCAGTGTTAGTACGGTTCCGCCAAGCGATCGAAAAAGCAAGTACGCAAGGCGCCGCCTTGATGGAGTTAAGGGCGGCTATCGACTGCTATCGCCAATGCCCCGACGTCGATGACCGTCAGTATGCAATCGAGGTGATACGTCGAGTAACTCCGCTCATCGACGGCTCGCCACGTGACCTCTCCGAGGCCCATGATATCTTGGCGCTTTTGCCCGTAGACGGTAGTAGTTGATACATGATTAGTGCTCTGTCAGTCTTGTATCTGATGAGAATAGTCTCCGAATTTGCTTGATAACGCAGCTAGCCAGCGATTAGGGCTACTACGGCTATTGCCACGCGACATCGCTGTTAAATTCTGAAACTGGCAAGTGAATCAGAAGTGGACGCCATGGCTTTACGACTCTAGGCTGGACATTATCCTCCTTTGGCTACACACTTTGTAAAGCAAACGCAGTGTCATTTTACGGCAGTTACAAAAGCCAAATCTACGGAGCAATTGAAACTTCCAGCACGAGATGCCTCTTTCGCACTAGCTATCCAGCTCATAACAGTATGTTCTTTTATTAGCCCGATATCCTGCATTTTCCTAAGCTTGTCGTCCAACAAAAAGACCTTTTCAGCTTCTGGCAGTGTATCAAAACCCAAGGTTCGAAAAGCGAACTGCACTTCAGAGGCACCAAGCTCGCGAAGGTAGGAAGCCACTTGGCCACCGATATGGGGGCTGCGGATGCCAGCCGAAATCTGTTCCCTCAAAATCGCAGGCACTGACTCCCCGGGGCTAATTGCAAACGTGGACCAATCAGGTTCTATAGCTATGATTCGTCTCCCAGGACGTACGATACGGAGAATCTCACTTAGGCCCTTCTTAGGATCAGCCATATGCTGTAGGGTTCTGACAATTCTCGCGCCGTCCACACTGGAATCATGCATCTCTAGTTGAAGTACGTCACCCTGAACGAATTCTGTGTCAACTGAGCCTTGAAAACTTGAGAGTTGACTTGCCGCAACTTTCAGAAGGGCTTCATCAAGATCTACAAAAATTACACGCCCACCGGGAGCCACTGCAGCGCACAACTGCAGTGCATCGTGTGCAACCCCACAACCGAGCTCTGCAAGGCTGTCACCTGCTTTCAAATCGAGTGCCTTGATGCTATCTCTGATATATGTTTGAGTAAAATCTAGAGAGGCGACATGCCTTAGGTAATCACTGATAGCAGGGACGGATCTGTCCTCTCCTAGGTTTTCAAAGGTATTGTCGGACATGACTTCATTATACCGTAAATTTCAGAGGTGACTTTGAAGTCTATGAGATCGCCCCTTTTTCCAAGTCCGTCGAGGAATGGCATTCCTTGTTATCAAGCCAATAAATTGACTGTGGTATGGCCAATAGGCCATAGCTCGAGTCCGGGTGGAGTGTTTGTTTCATCACACCTCGTCTAGGTGCCCATAGAAACGTGGACAATGTGTCCATATTTAACCTCGCTTGCGCTTGCGATATCGGTTTGGTGATTGCTTCAGCTGGTACTATTTTGGGCGCCAGGGCTGGCAAGCCTCGCGATTCCCAACAGAAATGCCATGAGAAGCATTTCGATATCAACCCCGGTCTGGTAACGAAGCATCGCCCAGTCATCGAGACAAGCGTTTTTCAAAAAGCTTCACAAAACGAGGCAGCGAATAGCCGGTTTTTAGGCACCATTGCCGTAATTGAACGAGGTCAATCCGCCGATCTCCACGCTCCCATTTACTAACAAATGACTGCGAAACCCCCAGCCTTTTGGCGAGCTCCTCCTGTGTGAGCGACGCCTTTTCACGTTGCTCGCGTAATAAGGCGATGAGCACCTTATGTTCAGGGGTAAATGGGGATTTTTCCATGCCAGCTTCTTGATCTCCAAGGAGGCCGCATGGTATATTCCGAATTGGATTATTCCAAAGTGGACTAAATGCTAACTTGATTTCCTGTTCTTCTGAGGCTGAATTCAGCTTCTATCATGCTAAAAAGTACAACTATGCCTTACGGCACCGGATTCTATGAGTCCGGTTACCGATCGAAGCTTCGGGCTGCTAATTGCCTACCTACTACCGGGATTTGCTTTCATTTGGCTCTGGGGCCAAGACCTTCCGGCTGTCTCAAGCTGGCTGGCAGACAGTCCTGGCAAGGCACCGACCGTAGGTGGATTTCTGTATATCACTCTGGCTTCGATTGGAGTTGGCTTAACGCTCAGTACCCTTCGCTGGGCAATCCTCGACAAACTACATCATGTCACCGGGCTCGTACCGCCCGATTGGAGCCGCTTAAAGAATGTGGCACATTTAGATGCGTACCGACTCGTCATCGATCTTCACTATCGCTACTACCAGTTTTACGGAAGCACATTACTAATATTCTCCTTACTCTTGGTTTCACCACCGCAAGAACCATTCCAGAAACTCTTTACCGCTCCAGCCGACCAACTACTGCTAATTGCTGGCGTGATACTGTTTTACATAGCTTCCAGGGACGCTCTCAGAAAGTATTACACTCGTTTCGTCGATTTTTCAGATTCCCAAATTTCACCCCGTAAAAGGACCACTCCCATGACTAATGGTGGACATCATGACTCGATACCTTCAGCCCAACCAACTACAAAGCAACCTGCGGCTGCCGTGAGCGACTTGGCACCAACCACCAAGGCTGCCCAAACCGAAACATCCGACAGCAAGGATGCCGAGCAGAAGCCTCAGCCAGATTCTAGAGAAGACAAATAGTCGACGCGGGGCTATCCAGGGCCCAGGGTGCGCATGTTTTGACTCGAAATAATTCCAGCCGTCTGCGCCGGTTGCAATTTCTACATCTGGAGCGGACGCTGTGCCGCTTTCCAGATGTAGCTAATCTTCTTGCGACTAATTTGGAAACAAGTCTTCGATTGGGCAGCGAAACATTTTGCAGAGATGCTCAAGCGTATCAATGGTAACGTTTTGGGTTTGGTTTTCCAGGTTGTTCAAAGTACTCTTGGAAATGCCAATTCTTTTTGAATAATCGCGAATTGGTGTTTCCCCTCTCTTTTGTTTTAAGAATTTTGCTAAGCGCTTGCGGTATTGTCTCATGTGTGCGACTGTAATCACAAACGTGTCCAGCATGTTGGACAATTTGCAACAACCATGAAGCGAAACAACGTCCCCAGAAGTGAGACCGATGCCTCTGCTTGTGAGTTCTTCGATCATCCGAGCGGCTGCGCTTTTTTAATGGGCTTCTTGGCAGGATTTGAAGTTGGAAGCGCAGGCGGGGGTGAGCCCAATATCGATGAGATCGAAAGGGTTTACTGCGAAGCGCAACAAGATTCTATATTTGCTATCAAACCAGAAGCTAGAGATTGAGCAGTCATTAAGACCGGGCAGAAAATTTTCTACCATCTGGGAGTACTACGTCTGGTACCGTTAGGTCGGTGATATTTCCCCAATCCGCCTCTAATTCCACCTCGCCGGCGATGCTATAAAATCCTCGCACATTAATGTCTTCCTGGACAGAGATGCAAGCACCTTCCAGCGAATCCGATTCGACTTCCACTACTCCATGCGCAGGAACTGAAACCTGAACGGGCACTGTATACATTGTCATCGAAATTTCTCCTGGCCATTTTTCATCGCACGACCCTATCGCAATTTCCTGAGAGAATCAATTCATAACGCAAGGAGGTAGCTGCTTAATCAGAAATTTCTTGTTTTCGTTTGAATTGAAGTTTCCCACGGTTACTTGTCGTTTCTGCTTGGGCTTGGCCAAGCAACAATCGCTGGCGATCTTCACTGCTCCACGCCCGTAGCCATTGGTCGGTCGCTTTTCGAGGTCGGAAACCGTACTCTCGCTCTGCTTCCTCAGAGACTACCACCCGCTCAAGCTCAGAGCCACTTACCGTTTCCATCCGCCCGTACTGCGGTGAGAGAAAAACCGCCGTAGCACCACGTTCTTGACTCGGTAAGGTGATATTATAAAATTCCGCTGGTAACACCTCCATTTCCTGAACTCGCTGTTCGGCCAAGCCATGAGAAGTAAGTAACCCTCGGTCCTGTTCCGTTCGATACCATTCTCTCGTGAGGTACTGCCCACAAAGGCCGCTAGCCCACTTGGCACTTTCCTCAGACTCAAATCTGCCGAGCATTTTGTAAGAACACTGGGCAACGATTTCATTTGCTACCTTGTCACTTCCACATGCATCCTGAAAACCACTAATATCTTGAAACGAGATAACCAATCCGCCCCCTTTTGAGCGACTCTTTACCGTAAAATAGGGCAGCAAATCTTTTTTCAGTAAGGGACCCGCGAGTCTCGCTTCATCCAGCCACAACACAGTTTTTCTACTGCTGGAATTAACCTGCATATCGACTTCTTGCACAACAGTGCGAAAAACCAGCTCGTTAATGACATCCAGCGCCCGGCGGGAGGTGGCGTTCACTCCCAGCAGCAAGATCGATTCGCCAGCAAGCCAAGCTCTCATGCTGAGCTTTCGGTCGTTGGGAAGTCGTTGCCACAAGGCGGCCACTGGCCTGTAGTAACTCATCCGCGAAGTGATGGTAGTAAAAACCTTGTAAGCGATGTCCTCATCGCGAAAAAAGCTCTCTAATGTTTCGAGTCCGTGTTCGTCGCGACCAAGAACGGTAGTCATCCGCTCAAGATTCAGTGTGCTATACACCAAATCAGAAAATCGCCATTCTTCCGGGGTATGGCGAATGAACGATTCCAAGACCGAAGCGACGACTAGCCGGGCCGAGTCGGTCCAGAACCGGTTGGTGCCGTCTTTTTCTTCGGGAAAAATTCCAGCCGAAAAATTCAGTGCCTCAGAGGGGGTCGTTACGTCGGCAGCTACATCCCAAGCAACCGCTTGGGGCAACACAACTCGACTTTCAAAAGGGTTTAGGGAGTAGACGGGGCAGGTGACACCGATCTTGTTGAGGTAGGGGACGATGTCATTTTTCGCATCGAGAATAAGGCACCTGGAATCAGTCTCTGCTTGAATGCTGAGCAGATAATTCTGTAACAGACGCCGTTGAAGGAGTGTCTTGCCGCTACCGCTCGTTCCGGCAAATAGAAAATGGTTGGTGAGTACGCTAGCGGGGAGTGTGTCATTGCCGAATTGCAGTAACGGTCCCTCTACTGTTTTGTGATATGCCCTTGCTGATCGAGATTTGCGTTTACCGCGGGTGTACTTTTGCGCTCGGTATCTCCGCCTCATCGGACCTGCCGAAATAATTACACCGAGGAAAGTGACGGTAAATATTACAAGTAGAGGAAATCTTTCAAAAACTATTCACGTAATCGTGAGCTAGTTCCTTGGGCCTCGACCGGCTCATCTGACGAGCCAGAGCTTCAATGTTTTCCCCACCAGAAAGGGTGTCCGTATAAAAATAGGTGACACCTTTGGAACGTGATCCTTGGACGTAGGCAATCTCGCGGTTGGTCATGGGGCCGCCTACCAGAACAAACGCTCGTTCCACGCTTTTTCCCTGTCCGGCGTGCGTGGTGCAACTGTAACCTAATTCAATGTGGTCGTAGGCGTCCGTGTCGACCGTAATGCTCAGTCCGTCGTCCAACTGCACACGCAGCTGGTTTTCAGCTGGAAAAACTTCCGTAACTGTTCCCATCTCGCCATTTCGGAGAAAAAGGAGTGCGTTGTTCTTGGTGAACAGTACGCGGTCTCCGCGGTGGAGCTCGTTATTACCGACAGATAGGGACACTTCGCTAAGCTGACCGGCACGCAAACGCTCCCGTTGACAGAGTCGATTGACCGTGACTCGTTCTAAGTGTGTGCCGACAAAGATAAGATTTTCACGGACATTTTGTAAGGCAAACTTGGCCCAATCCTCAACTAGCTTCTCCATCGCCTCATCACGATCTGTGCCAATGTGGAGTAGCCCACGCTCAGCATACCGAGCTAGCGCTGAGTCGGCTTTTCCCGCCGCTAAGTCCTGAACGCTTTTTCGCATCCACCGTTTACGCTGGCGAATAATTTTTTGGAGTTCAAAACAACCGATCCGCTCGGCAATGCCTCGAAAGGGAGCGCCGGCATCGATGGCCTGCAGTTGTCGATGGTCTCCTACAAGTACCGTTTTGGCACGTGCTGATTCAGCCAGAGCGACCAGAATTTCAAGCTGTTTAGTGCCAATCATTCCAGCTTCATCCACCACCAAAACGGTCGATGGTGTGATCTTCATTCTGCCGGTTCGTATTTCAGCCAGAAATTTATGAATATGCGTACTTGGAATTGCGGAACCTTCTTCGAGGCGTTTGGCAGCAGTAGCAGCCAAGGCCGTGCCGACAACATTCAGTCCTCTACGTTCCCAGATTCTACGGGCTACTCCCAGCAAAAATGTCTTGCCGGTGCCAGCCATGCCATTGATACAGACCACACGAGCATCGCAAATTGTGATGTGGCGAATAGCTCCGATCTGTTCGGGGTGAAGCATGTTGTACTTTCTTAGCACAGCTGCAACCGTTTTAGAGTTTACCGTATGGGACGAATCTCCTTGCATTCTCATTACCGTGTCGAATAGACGACGCTCGGTAGCGAGCATCTCGCGAGTCGTGTAGTTTTTGTCGCCTAGAATATCTTCTAGCCGTACAATCTCCGGTGAGTGTTCTAGAGTCTGCTGTACTGCTTGTGTGACTTCCATAATGCCGATCCCACAGGTTTGGGCTTCTTCTGCTGTGAATCGCAGTAATTCAACTTCCGAAAAACGAGCACGCTCGTTTGTAATTTTTCCGAGTGCCCGCTCCACTGCGGCACGGGTTTCAGCTTCCACGTTTCGAAGCTTAAGGCGTGCTGAAAACGCGCCAGAAAGGTCATCGGTCGTAAAACCATATTCTTTGCCTAACTTTGACCAAGCTGTGAATAGTTCATTTCGAGGGTAGTGCTCTTTCTTCCGGCGCGTGGCAAGGGCTGCTCGTTCAGCCATTAGTGCACCACTTGCTCCATGCTTGAGAAGCCACTTTTCTATTTCCTGTCGCCTTTTTGACATCGCTCGTACAAATTCACTTGGAATGACATCTAGTTCAAACCAAGAGACTGGGCCTCTGCCGTTTTCCCGTTCGGGACGATGAGACGTAAGTCCCAGCTGTTCCAACTCTTTGGCAAGCTCTGCACGAAACATAGCGCCAAGCATCATCTTTACATCCTTGGCAAAGAGCCTGCGAGCATCAAACGCCCCGGTAGTATTATCCTCACGCACCACCGTGTTTAGCAAAACTACATGCCAATGCAAATTAGCATCGGGCATTTCGCTGGGCAGCCCACGGGCGGTATCATGCCGAAAAATAGCGGTGATGAGCTTTGCCTTTTCAATGCGTGAGCCGAGATGGCCCCGGCGGGTGATACCGCACCGATCAGCGAATACCTCTAGCACTTTGGCGAGAGCCGTTTCGCAAGCACACTCTATGAGTTTGCGATGGGCGAGTTCGCCTTGGCTCCAGGCGACAGATACGGATTTCGGAACTGAAAATGTCAGGTCAAATGCCGCCCGGCGGCCTGGATCTCCAGCGTTTTGAACAAGCTTGGTCTTTCCGTTGGGAGAGACGCCCAGGAGCAGGTGCTTAAAAATTTTGCCATTCACTTGCCCAGAAAGACCAAGTTGGGCAGCTCCAGCTCCCCACCACGTGCCCGGCGGTTCACCGCCCCTAGTATAATAGTCTTCTTGGCCCAGTGAGACATAATAGGCAACTTGCCCACGACTACTTCCAATTGGTTTTATCGACAGCATAGGCTCCTGTCGATATGTGGCGCTTGCTTGCTCTCTTTTTTACTCCAACGCCTCGCTAAATTCTTTTCTTAGCCAGATGATTTGTTCTTCGATGCGGGCTAGGCGCTCGTTGGCTGCCACCAAGCCTCCGTCGATCGTTAGCATGATCGCTTGCCTCGTAAATTCACTGGGCGTCACTCGGGTAGCTTGGATAACCTCAGCAACACGTTTTGAATAAGGCGGAAAGAGTCTGGTGGTGACTTTGACGATTTCTTCGGGTGTAGAGTTTTGAGCTAGTTTTTCTTTTTTTGTTCTGTTTGGCACTGTTGGGACTCTATCATGCGTTGCAGATTTTCTCAATTGTTGATTGTAAATAATTTTGTGTGTTTGATTTCGCAATTTGCATTCCCGCAAGTTCCCATCCTGACGCATTCCCGGACGTCTCCAATGTTGAATTAAATTACGTAAGAGACATTGCCACACCCGTGCACCGCAGTGCCGACATTTCTCGGTGACATTTTATGTTTTCAGACGCCACAATAATGATTCGAATTCTGCATTTAGACTTGGCGGCGTTGTGATTTGACGACGAAAGGTAAGCGACGTTCCTTCGATATCGTTTGTCGACAACTGTTCGTTCAAAAAAATTATCCGCTTCTGATCTCGAAAAGTTAATTCTGTCGACAACCGCATTTCATCATAAAAACTTTTGCCAAGTGCCTTGGTTTGTGCCAGGTTAGGCGCCAAGCCCTAGCGAAGTGCAAAATTAGCAAAAGGTTTAGGAAACCCAGTACGATTAGATTCTTCCTTGTGAAGAAAGAAAGTGATGGTTTCCATGGCGTGTTACAATCGCGTGGTTTTAGTAGGACATTTGACGCGAGACCCAGAGTTGAAATTCACAGTCAACCAAAAGGCTGTCTGTGAGGTGGGACTTGCGGTCAATGAACGGTATAAGAAGGAGGATCAGTGGGTCGAGGAAGTAACTTTTGTCGACATCACCTTTTGGGGCAGGACGGCTGAGGTCGTCTGCGAATATTGTCCCAAGGGTACTCCGCTGCTCGTTGAGGGGAAGTTGAAGCTTAACACTTGGGAAAAAGACGGTCAGAAGCGATCGAAGCTTCGGGTTGTTGCCCAGCAGATGAGGATGCTTGGTGGCCCCAAGAAGGATGGCGAACAGTCACCCGATGCGGCTGCAAGCGAGAACCAAGAGCTAGCTGGCACGGGTGCCGCTAGTGATGAGTCCCAGTTTTAGTAACAGAAGGTTTCCTGCTCCAGTTTGCACTTCGTGTGGGGCCTTCCTGTGGATTGCACGGGGAAAAGTCTCCATTTTCAGAGACCCTTTAGCGAGTTCGGCGTGACGGACCGAGGCAGATTCGGAAGGCTCTGCCAAAATACATCGAAATGTCGGACCGGCCACAATTCGAGTATTATTTCAATTCATACCCCTCTAACAGGTTGACTGCATAATCAGGTACAATCTGGGCGTTTATAACACCTGAATTCCGCGTCCGTGAGAACACGATCAATTAGTTCATCTAATCCTGAAACGAGTCAACATGGGAGCCATCCATCCCAAAATCACCTCGACACTCGCCGCAGTCGCCAAACAACTCCTCGACATCCCAGATCCGGACAAAACCGCCGCAGCCGTTTACCCGCCTCCAGCCGATTCGACCAAAGCCATCGGTAACCCGGAAGTCGAATCGATCTCAGGATACCATCATGAATGTGTGCCATCTCACCGCCATTGCTTAACTAGCACTTGGTACTCGCGCTCATTTGAGCCTGACTTGACAGGTAAGTCTTTAGTACATGGGTTGCAATATTCGATTATCACCATTGAACAACAACACATCTTGATTGGAAGGAACTAATACGTGCGAAAAAAAAAGAATACCCAGCCCATTGCCGTCGATCTGTTTGCTGGAGCGGGGGGATTGTCCGAAGGACTCCTCGCGGCAGGAATAAATGTTGCTGTTGCGGTTGAATTACATCCACATCCTGCACTCACTCATGCATTTAATCATCCCGATACGACCGTGCTATGCGGAGATATTCGCGAAATTTCCGCCCGACGAATTCGCGACCAACTCGAACGTAAGACGGGCCAAAGGAATCCAGACATTGTTGTTGGCGGTCCACCCTGCCAGGGATTCAGCGTTGCTGGAAAACGAAAACGAACTGATCCACGAAATAAGTTGCTTGAGCAGTTTGCGAGATTAATTGAGCAACTTTCTCCAAAAGTATTTGTGTTTGAAAACGTGCCCGGATTATTCAAACTTTACGGCGGTAGAGCTTTACACAAGCTGATGGATCAGCTTTGGAAAAAGGGATATGTCTTTCATGGACTCGACAACTACAGCGAATATTACCCAACAGACTACCCAATTTTTGACGCATCTAAATTCGGAGTCCCACAAAAACGCAAGAGGCTCGTTCTTATTGGCTTTAAAGAAGGACTGGTTGACAATTTGGCGGTAGACAGGCGTCGTGGAAGGCCTGTGTCTGTTGACTCCGCAATTGGAGATTTGGATTTTTTGACTGGAGGCTTGGAAAGTCACACGCACGGAAAAATCCCAACGACCAATTACCAGCGTGATCGTCGCTCAAACTGCAATCATTTATTCAACCATTTGGCGACAAAACATCATCAAAACACAGTGAAAGTTTTTCGGCACTTTCAGCCTGGTGATACGGTTAATTGCCTTCCAGCTGATTTGCGAACCAAGAAGCAGAGGGTGCTGCGATTGAAACCGGAATGCGCCTCGCCAGCAGTCTTAGCTCTTCCTGACGACTATATTCACCCTTCGCTCAATCGAATTCTCACAGTACGCGAGTTAGCTCGGCTACAATCGTTTGATGACGACTACGTGTTCTTCGGCAAGAGAACGACATCGGACAAGAATCGACGCGTTGATGTTCCGCAATACACACAGGTTGGCAATGCCGTGGCACCTTTGCTGGCTCGTTCGCTAGGAACTTCGATTCTGCAAGCCCTGGGTTGTCAAACAATTGACTTGAGAAACCTCCCAGAGCGGAAACGCCGACAAGAATGGATTACTGGCGGTTCTGGATTCCACGGATACGAACTAATCCCAATCGCGGCACGAGAAATTGACTTAATATCTATCTCTTCCAACCAGTGTCTAATTCCAATTAACGAAACTGCACTACCGATTACACAACTAGATGACGGAATCGTAGATTGGACCCAACGCAGAACCAATAAACGGAGCCGAGCAGCTTAGTTGCTCATGCATTACGAATGACTGTCGAACAACTGCATTTCATCGCTAACGCGCAACTTAAGGATGTCGTTGGGCGCGATTTAATTAATGACGATAACGTCGCAATCATCGAGTTGATTAAGAATGCGAAGGATGCAGATTCCAAGAAGGTTGTAGTGAAATTCTGTCATGTTCCTGACAAGAATTCGCTGCCTTCCTTGATAATTCAGGATTTCGGGAAAGGGATGACTCTAGTCGATCTCAAAACGAAGTGGCTGAACATTGCATATTCGGAGAAAAAGACTCCGGAGCCGGGGCGCAAACGTGCATTTGCTGGCAATAAAGGAATCGGACGTTTCTCATGTGATCGACTGGGTGCATCGCTTGTGCTTTACACACGTGTGTCGCAGGGGAAGCTAATTCGCCTGGAAATTGATTGGACGAAGTTCGAAGTCGATGATATCAACAAACGGATCGAAAGGATCAAGACAAGAGCTGAGACGATCAACGAGGCACAGCTCGAAAAAGAAACCAAGATCGCGAAGCTTACCAAAGGAACGATCCTTCACATTAAAAGCTTCCGGTCAAAATGGACGGAAAAGAAACTTCTTGACCTAAGGAAGGAACTGGAACGCTTTGTCTTTGATCCGAGCGATAAGTTTACAGTGCAACTACAAGTCGGTTTGGATGGTGCAAGTAAAGACTTAAGCGGACCAGTTCAAAACAAGATATTTGAGGAACTAGGCTTTCGCACAACCTCTATCGCTTCGACTATAGATCGTAAGGGCGAGTTCATTGAGACTGAATTATTCCATGACGGGGAAAGAGTTTTTCGCCTAAAAGAGCGAAGCCCGTATGCAAGCCTGAAGAACATTCGACTTACGGTTTACTATCTGAATCAACCAGCGAAAGCATTCTTCAAACGTCAGACTTGCGTGCATTCAGTTGAATTCGGCTCGATCTTTTTGTTTCTCAATGGATTTCGCGTTTTTCCGTACGGGAAGGATGGTGATGATTGGCTTGGTCTCGATAGAAGAAAAGCACAAGGCCGAACCCGATTCTTTGGGACACGTGAGTTAGTCGGATTCATCGAGATAATTGAGAACGATAGTGATCTCGCATTCAAAAACGGTGAGAAAATCCCTTTTAAAGCCGTTTCAAGTCGCGAAGGACTGGTCGAGAATTTGCCTTTTATTGAGCTTACGAGCCAGAGATCAAATGTACCTTCAAAACTCGACGAAAGGCCAGTGTATGGGTTCTTTCAGAAAGTAATTCGCAAGCTTGAGATGTTTGTTGTTGATGGATTGGACTGGGATCGGCTCAATGAAGACATTAAAGACGATGAATTGCTACTTGATCCAAAAAACTACACTTTCAAGACGGACAAGCTCAGTGTCATAGACAGCTTGGAATCCGTAGTCGCAATTCGCTCAAGTCGAGAGTACATTGAAGAGCTAGACATAGACTACAAGCAAGTTGTTCAGATTGCGCGTGACGAAGCGGCTGCCTACGAAGGCTATGTCGAGCAGCTAGAAGAGAAACTGGAAGGTGCATCGCTTGACAAGCTGACGCCTGCCGAAAAACGAGACTTGTCGAAGTTCGTGAAGAATCAGGCAAAGGCTGTCGCGGCGAAAGAAAAATCGGCCAAACGGCTTGAGAAAAAACTAGACATCGAGACAAAGCGACGTCTCTTTGCCGAATTTGAATCCTCTGCTGACGTCGACCGTATCATCAAGATGCATCACCAAACGCGACTCTTATCCATTAAGGCGTTTAAGACACTGAATGACACGATTCGCAGGTACAACGCGTCGCCGAAAAAATGGAGTTCCGAACGTTTGATTGGTGTATTGGAGGGTGTTCTGTTTAAGGTCGACAAAATCCGCACAATCTCAGCTTTTGCATCGAAAGCGAGCTTTGACCTAGCAACCAATCGAACCACAGCTGACGTTGTCCAATTCCTCGAAGAATACGTCGCACGAATTCAAGAAGTAAGCCGTGACCACAATTTACGCGTGAAGTTTAGCGCCACAAAGACAGCCGTTCTAGTCACCTCATTTCGCCCGCTAGAAATGATGATGCTTGTCGACAACATAATCGACAATGCAGGGAAAGCGGGTGCGAAGGTACTTGAGATTTCGGTTTCGAAGTTCAGGGGCGGGATTCAAGTTCTATTCAAGGACAACGGGAAAGGACTGCCAAAAAACATCAAGGTGAATGACCTATTTGAAAAGGGAATAACGACAACGGATGGTTCTGGTATTGGCTTATTTCATGTGCGTCAAATTGCAGATGAACTTAATGGCAGAGTTGCCATACGAAACAATCAAGGCAAGGGTGCAACACTAACACTGGAGTTATAGATAAGTGAAGACTGAATACATAGTTCTCTGGGTAGACGACGAAGTTGATAAAGAGGACGTAGTCGATATTGAAGAGTTTCTTGAAACTCATGGCGTTTACGCAGACATCCGACTCATCGAACCAAAAGCGGGCGACGATATGCATGCGCTCGTTCAAGATGTCGTAAACGACCCGAATCTCGATCTAATAATTGTCGATAACAAGATGTTCGGCAACGAAGATGGCATGGATGGAAATGAACTGATTCAGCTAATTCGGGAATCTGACCATGTATTTCTTCCCGTCATATTCTATTCGTCTAGCGGCATTGATCCGCTCATGGCTGCTGTGCAGGAACAAAAGCTAGATGGCGTTTACCTCGCCGATCGAGCTCGTTTGGTTGACAAGGCAAAATTAGTTATAACGAGTCTGCTGCATAAGGAGCAGACGATTAAACGAACCCGCGGACTCTTGATGGAGGGAGTGAGTGAGATTGACGCTGGATTTGGAAAACTATTGACGTTGATTTGGGCCAAATTGGTTCCGGTTCAAAAAGAACAATTGGCTAAGTATTTCGCGGATAAACTAAAGGAGCAAAGTAATTCTGCGGCATCGAAAGTGGACTCACTTCCAACGGATATTAGCGGGTTCTGGGAAGAGATGTCTCAGAATTTTGTTTCGGAAAAATACATTACATCGACCAGATGGAAGGCTTTGAAGAAAGCACTTGAATACTTGAACGTCGAAGAGGAATTGCGCCAAGTATTCGTCGAATTTCATAGCCATCAGGGCGAAACGTCAATTGTAACGCTACGTAATCGCTACGGTCATCAAACCAGACAACAACTATCCAATGACCACACAGAAGAAAAGTGCTTTGCTATTCGGCGAGAGTTACGCAGACAATACGCCAATTTAGAGGCTCTCACTAATGTGTTGAAATAGCCAAATCGTTCCAAAGGAAATCGCACGCCATTTCGGTAAGATTCTCGATGAACTGAGTAAGAAGTCCGGTGGGGGGCTTGAGGCGATCTTCGAAAAGGCACGACACAATACCCAGAACTCGCCTCGGTCGTAAACACCTAGTCGCTCACTTCTAATGTATGGACCCACCCCGAGAGTCAAGAAAAAGAGCATAAGAAAAAAAGAATAAGCTGCACAAATGTATTCGGCTTGTTTGTCAGAAAGCTAAGTTTCTGTAGCCACGATGTAATAAGCGAATCTTTTCCTCCCAATAACCGTTAAGGCACTATAATGCCGAAAAGTGAGCCTGGTTTTTGAAAAAGCAGGCTTAGCCTAAATCTCCATCAGTTCTCTTCCTTGCCTTTCTCCATGAAACTTCCTACGCAGCCTGAGCGAACTCAGGCTCATAATCTCTATCAAAATCTCTATTCTGGGTAATCAAAGCCCAGACGATGAGAGCGTTCTTATTCGCGATAGCAACGACAGCCTTATTGACACCCTTTCGCTCCTTAAGATTTTGCGCCCAGATACTCCTCCTATCAGTTTTTCCTTTTGCATAGCCTCCGAGTGGGTCGCTTCGATCACGGCAGAGAAAAGATCGGACAGTCGCGAGCGAGAAAGATCGCCGGGCAAGTCGATCGACGCGCCACCGGGCAAGGTGAGTGTCGCCACCTGGACGGTGTTGAGTGTCAGTGGAACAAACCGAGCAGATGGGCTGCTCGTGGAGCTGGCCAGCTTCCTCCAACGATAAAAAACTGGGCGTTGAGACGCCTTCACTCCGACAGAACTCCGCGACGGTCAAATCCGTGCTGGCAAAACGGGTGAAACGCTCTTGCCAAACGGACAAAAGCTGGGAATTCGGCAAACGGGACATCGAAGGCTCCAAGGGTGAGGATGGAATCCTACCAGCCTACCGAATACTGAATGCATGCCCCCGCCGAACGCTTACCAAACACCTGGCGTTTCTCGGAAGTCGGCGGCTAAGACCGCCTTCACTCGTGCTGGCGTTTGGAGACGCAGTGTCAGCTATGGCATCCATCAGGCGTACTCTAACGCCTGGTTCGCCGAACGCCTGATGCCGCTCACCGACCGTTGGCATGCCTTGAACCCTTCCCCGCAGGTCTTAATCAAGCAGCAACGACTGTTTGAAACCTAAGGCAGCAACTTGAAGAGCCGGATGCGTGACCCGCAAGTCCGGTTCTGTGAGAGGCTTGGGGGAGCGACTCCCCGGGCCTACTCGACCAAGAAGGCTGGCGGCGAATGCCGCTGGGGTCCGGCAATATAACGAACTATGGGGTCTGTGGGGGTTGTAGTCAAGCTGCCAGCGATATTCGATGGCTATTTTACTATTAGACCCTACACGTTACATCCGCTATAATCCCGAATCATAAACCTGCTAAGAAAAGCAAGCCATGATTCGCCTCACCAACTCTGCCGAAGTACTACAGCACCTTGACGAGCACGGTACCCTACAAGGTACCGACATGGCTGGTATTGATCTGAGCGGACTTGATTTGTCGAAAGTGAGCTTGGCTGGAGCCAACCTAGTTGGAAGCCGGCTTAACGCCGTTGATCTTTCTGACTCGCAGCTCGACGGCGTAAATCTGGAAAGGGGAGCACTCAGCAAAGTATCTTGTCGAAACACCAACTTCTCATCATGCAACTTTTGGCGGTGTAGCTTCGCCGAAACTAGCTTAGATCATACGAAACTCAGGCACACAAACGTATGGGATATATCAGGGTGGCCTTTTTCCTCTCCAGTTATGCCAGAAGGAACAGTGTCGCTTGACAATTACCGACGCTTCTTCCATTACTATCTGGACGAAGCTGAGCTAAACTACGACGACTTAACATCTAAATTCACCTGGGCTACTGAAGAGCCATACCTGCCACAGCTCGATCGCGCGCACGCCCAGTTCACATCGGTCAAGGCTAGCTAGCTGCCAGCGATCTTCATTGAGTGTACGTTTCCCGACACGTCACCAGCAATAATAACATCGCTTGTTGCAGCCAAAAGACACCGAATTCTTACGTCCAATTCTATACGGGCTGCAACGACCTTCTCCTGCACGTCCCACATTTCGACTACGCGATCTGATACCGAAAGCAGCAATCTTGGAGTAATCCAATCAAGGTCGACAACCGCACCTTGATGCCAGACACTTTGCTCTTCGCTGCCATTATTGTGGACAATAGCTATTTCACCATCATCGAAACCTGCGGCCAACATGCCTCGACCGTTGTAGCTTACCGTGCGTGCTCCACTCTCGCGGCTAATAAGCAATTCGGACTCCAGGCTATCCACGCTCCAACCACGCACAGTGCCATCCCACGAACTAGACAAGAGCCCTCTGTCTCCATGCAGGGCTAAGTCTGAAATCCAATATTGGTGCCCCTCTAGAATACGGGTTGGCTCCATGCCAACTTTCCCCCACAGCTTGATTGTCCTGTCATGAGAAGCAGTAGCAAATCCACCACAACCCAAGGGAAGGATTGCCGAGATAAAGTCATCGTGTGCCTTTTGGGGTTCACTCTTTACCTTCTCACCTAGTAAGCCGGCCACCAACGTTCCATCTATGCATCCAATCATTAACTTGCCGTCGTCAAACCCTGCAACCGACGAAATTGGCTGTGCGATTGACCATTCCAGCTGTCGCTCATGTATTAGCTGGCACTCTGTATCGGAATCTAGTATCCAGTAGGAAATCGACCTGTCCCACGAAGCAGAAATAACTCCTCCTCTACCAATTTTCTCCAGGGCTGTTACACTCGACGAATGAGCGTTTGGCCAATGCTCTCGTGCAGTCTTTAGCGACGAGTCTGTGGTCCAAATTTTTATTGTCCCATCGCTCGACCCAGATGCGAATTGGTCATCATCGCGCCGAATGAGTGTGTTTACACAACTAGTGTGGCCTTTGACGGATGACCGTATCCGTCCATCGCTTGTCCAGACTTTGATAACTCCTTCGCTGTCGCCAGTGACAAAACCTCCATCGTCGAGTGCACACATCGACCGGACGGCTGCTGCCTGCCCTGCGAGCGTCCTCAGTTCATTGCCGGTATGGCCGTCCCAAAGCATTACCGATCCGTCTACTGCTCCAGTAGCGATTGTACCTTCAGTTGTTTCCACAAGGCATGTGACGCTCGCGTTATGACCATCACAAAAAAATGCAAATGACTCTGACATTAGGTCGAGAGTTCGCAACTTACCATCACCACAGCCGCAAATAAGGCGGCCGCTATCTTGTAAGCAAAACGCTGCGATACTTCCAGCTTCGGCTCCCAGCTGAATTGAAATTGGCAAATCGTCTGTCGCAAAGAGCACGGCAGTTCCATCCCACGTTCCAGCAACAACTCCCAAGTCCCCAAGAGCAATCAGTGAAATGATCCCTGATTCGAAGTCTTCATGAACCCCAGCTGGTGACTCATCATCCATATTCCAGACATAGACAGACTTGTCTTCGCCCCCGGAGTAGAGTACATCGCCTGCCTCGGCAATCGAAACTACCCAGTCGGTGTGCCCTTCTAGGCATGTTTGTTCTTCGAAGATGCCCTTGCCCCATATACGAACCGTATGATCTGATGACCCGGACGCCAGCCTCCCGTCCTTCAGGTTAGCCAGCGACGTGACTTCTCCTTTATGACCGTCAATGCGAGTGACTTCAACTCCTGGCGATGTCAATGTTGGGCTCATAACCATTATCGCTGATTTCGGCAACGCTAGAGTTGCCGCGTCAGTAAATCGCGTGCATTCCTCATCGTCAAGTCCTCTAATTCTGCCCACAACTTGCACAAGAGTCTGCTCGGGGTCACGCACGCATATGTGCGTTGATAGCCGAAGGGCGTCGAGAATCAACTCGTGAACCAACCTCGTGCCGTATTGTCCATAGTCAGATAGCAGACCTACGGGGCTGCCCATCGCTAGTGTCTTCCTCGCAATCCATTGCGGGTCGCTAAGGAGTGAGTCGAGCTCCTCGCACAAGGTGCCTTTGGATAGATGGTAGGGCAAGTACGTAAAGAAGTAATGTCGCTCGATTGGCGATGATTCTGACGTCTCCGAGAGATCACCAAGTACTCTGATTAAAACACTATGAAGCGATTCAGGGCTTTCGAGCTTGCTCTTCGCATAGTGGCGTATCGTGTCGTGCATCTGCACTGTATGTGCGGACAAGTCAATTGACAATAGCAGAGAGAGACTGTGGAACTCTCTAAGAAGATCATCTGCGTCGTATCTATCTACACCACCTGTTTCCGCCCAAAGACGCGCAATTGTAGCAACAGGAATTGCGGCATCCTCTGGAAATAGAGAGAGTTCGAAAAATCGAGTCCGGTCTTGTTCTTGAGTCAGAAGCTCTAGACTAACTGCGATTGTGGCAGCCACGGCATTCGTGCGGTCTTGTTCATTCCTTGCATCAAACGCGGTAACTCCTTTCGCTTTGTACTTACCCAAAGCTTCTGCGACCGCATGCTTTAACGAGCCGTGGTTTTCTATGTGATAACGAAGAAAGCCGTTGGCTAGCCGCAGTAGTAACGGCCATTCGCCCAGCCGTTCAGTTAGTTTTGACAGCGGCTCAAAGCAGTCTGCAATCTGATCTAGTGGTAGCTCAGTCTGTATCAATGACATCGCTTCGTCCGGTTGCATTGCATCAACGCGTTCGATTTCGGTGGCTGAGGGCAACACCGATCCGTTCCTTGTCGTGATAAGGCGTGTGGCTCGATTGCCTCCTCGCATGAAAGGCGACAGATCACTTGAACGCCAAACGTCATCAATGATTATAAGTACGCGCCGATTCCCAATCGCCTCGCCGAGTGCTGCCCCAGCAGCATTGAGTGTCTCAACTCCTGGCCTCTGCCCTGTAAGCCTCTCAACCAAGTCAGATACGATCGCCGTCAAGTTCTCTGGACGCTCGCCAACCTCGACCCACAGCGTCCCATCATAGAAAGACTCTACGACAACGGGATCATGGGCAAGTGCCCTCGCAAGTGTGGTCTTGCCATAGCCTCCAGCTCCTTTGAGAGCTGCGGTAATACCGACAGCATCTACATCTGAATTGAGCAGTTTTTCTTTTATGGCATTAAACTCAGAGTTCCTTAAGACAAAGTCGGACGGTGGCTCTGGGGCCATCATTGGAACGCGTACTTTGGCACCTGGCTCCTTGAGTACACGTAAAAAGAGTTCTTTACGTTCGGATTCATTAAGATCAAAGACGTTCCCAATCCATCGGGGTACTTTTTCTAAGTTAAGTATACCTTGGCCGCGAACAGGAGAAACCGACTTTCCTTCTTGTCGAGCTAGACGGATCTCCTGGCGAACTGCTTCACTCGACAACGCACCTGGAGTCAGGATGACGACGAAGTGCTCAAGTGTCTTAGAGCGAAGAACGCTCTCAATCTGACTCCACCAATCACTTTCACCTCGCAAACTTACAATATCTTGCCATACGGACATCTCATTATTCTCCAAAAGCGTCCGGACCTCTGCGGCGGTGTCGCCACCATCAACCGTTGCGTACGAAATGAATACTCTTGGGGTGTCTTTTTCCATCTCGATAATCCATGATGACGTTAATTGGCTGTACTAGAAAGTTTGAATTTGTTTGGCGGGGTTGAAGTATTCTGTTTATAAACCACCTTATAAAACCATCAATTGCCACGGCACGCTGGCGGCAACCTTCGAGTAAATTTGCGGAGGCAATGCTTATCAAGCCGCTGAAGCTGTAACGTCGCGGTCTGCGAAGTTGAGCTTCATTAGCTTGCAACGGTCGGCTGAGTCCTTCCCTGCTAACAAGCAATTTATGCTGCAAATATTCCGTTCCAGTGTGTGACAAAGCGTCTCTGACCTGCCATAATAGCGAATGGGATGCAATCCACACAAGACAGGGTAAAAGCGCCGTGCGAGCGTCACAGGAACGGCAATGAAACAATCTGGGTGCAACAACGTATTCTCTGCGGAACGGTCTTCAAAGTCAGTAAGATGCTTGTGCCTAAGCTTGCGAAGCGCTATCGTTCTACTTCGAGTTGTCTTTATGGTTGGCGCATCCCAAGTGATGGCCATAGAAGTTCAGGTAGAAGGACTGGGCAGCATGGGTAGCATTGAGAGATTATTCAACGAAAAGGGCCTGCCGGCAGCGTATATGCAAGGAGTGCATGCCGAGACAGGGAAGACATTCACGTATGTCCTCGGGCATGCCAAGGATGGTGACGAAATCTATAGAATCGCGTCAATGACCAAAATCGTCACCACAGTAGCGGTAATGCAACTGGTAGAACAAGGCAAGGTCACGCTAGATCAACCACTCAATGATTTACTTCCATCGATGGTGTCATCACCGATTCTTCGTAAAGATGGTTCTACATACCACTCCGATGCCAAAATAACACTACGTCATCTTTTGACTCATACTTCTGGTTTCGCTTATGGCTTCACGTCGGATGAATTACACAAGCACATCGAAAGAGAGGTGGCAAACGGCCAAAAGAACATTGACGCTGCATATACACGAACTGCCGAACCGGGTAAAAGATTCTCGTATGGCCTCAGCCACAATTGGGTAGGTCGACTAGTTGAAACTCTAAGCAACAAGTCGCTTGAAGATTATTTCCGCGACCACGTGACAGGGCCCCTCAAGCTGGATGCGACTTGGTTTAATCCGCCAGACGAGTTGCATCACCGCATTGTCGATCGCTACAAGAAAAGCGAGGAGGGGTTTGAGGTCGTGGAACCCAGAATTCCAACACCTGTAGAGTCATTTAATGGCGGTGGAGGTTTGTTCAGTTCCCCGAACGATTTTGTTCGACTCTTGATGTGCCTTTACAACGGTGGCGAGTTAGATGGTGTTCGAGTATTAAGCTCTGAAATGGCCGAGTCACTATTTGTAGATCAGCTCCCTGAGAAAGTGACAATCGGCTTCCCGGATGCCCCTAGTGACTACGAGTCAACTTCGGATGGCGGGTTCGAGTTGGATACACGTAAGGACCGATGGTCGTTTGGATGGGCACTAGGGGTAGGCGGACGGCAGGGTGTGCGATCCGCGAAGACTGGTTATTGGGCCGGATTCCTTAATAGTTATTATTCAATTGATAAGGAAGAAGGTGTGTTGGTCGTATTCTTCTGCCAGTACGTACCGTTTGACGATATTGACGCGTACACCTTATACAGAGCGTTTGAGCGAGAGGTGTACGCCGCGAAGCCGTAATTTTAGAGAATTAGTCCAACAGCCACCTATCTATTGAAGAGGGAAAGCTCCGATTAATGGCCCATGTTTCCAGCCATCGCATGCCATTCTATCATCTCGTCGAGCAGTATGTCTTCCACCTCCAAGACTACTCGCTGAGTTGCTGATGACGTACCGAGGCTGGGAACCAACTGCGCGTACTTCTCTAGCCGCTTTATAACCTGTTTGTAGCGTGTGGATCGACGTGCTGCATCGCCAACTACGATCATCGTCGATGCCAGGCTGTGAGCGCCCACCAGAACCATTATAGACAGGCCTGCTAGTCTTGAGAGTGGTAATCCCCATTCTTCTTTCTAGCGGAGGTCGCGATGTCTCTTGGTTCTGATCCGGCGAAGGTTTCTGTCTGGCGTGAACGATTCGCTCGTCGCGCAACGTCAGAGCTGACAACATCGCAGTTTTGTACGGCGGAAGGGATCTCCCAACCTTCTTTTTATGCTTGGCGTCGGAAGCTGGGGCTGTCGAGTCCACGTGCCAAAAAGTCCACTCCGAAGAAAAAGTCGTTTCAACAGGTCGTGGTGACGTCGGCACCGCAGGTGCTCACCGCGCGTCTTCCCGGCGGCATCGTGCTTGAGATTTCCACCTCGCATGAAAATTCTTTGCGAGCCGTGGTCAGCGAGTTGGTCCAAGCGGGTCGCTTGACGGAAAGCGAGTCAACACGGTGTTAAACGTGCCAGCCAACATTGCTATCTATTTGCACACGGCTCCGACCGACATGCGTAAAGGGATCGACGGGCTGTCGGGAATTGTTCGCAGCGAATTTTCCGGTGACCCACTCGATGGGAGTCTGTACCTGTTTGTCAACCATCGGGGTGACCGCCTAAAAATTCTGCATTGGGACGGATCTGGTTTTTGGATTTACTATCGAGTGCTCGAGCAAGGAACTTTTGAGGTTCCTCTTAGCGAAGAGCACCGTATCGAGATCGACACTACGCAGTTGGCGATGTTGTTGGGCGGCGTATCGCTGGTCGAGGTGAAGCGGCGCAAACGCTATTCGCGCGCGTCGTAAATCAAAAAACGTGCCGCGATCTTGGCGAGAACGTGCGCGTTGGTATAATGACACCCATGAGCTACGGAACCTCAAACCTTTCGATTCCAGAGGACTTGCCATCCTGTCAGGCACTCATTGAGCAACTTGCTCAAACCGTGGATTCTCAGTGCTCCACCATTCGACAACTTGAACAGCGTAGCGAAGAGCAGAAGCTCACGATCGCCGATCTTCTGCAGCGAGCTTTCGCTCGCCGGAGCGAGCGGTACCTCCACGACCCGAATCAGCTCGTGCTCGATTTTGGTGCCGAAGCCCAGGACGCGGCCGACGGCTTGGCCGAGGCGGCTCAAGAAGCCGGGCAACAAGTCGTCAAAGAGCACCTCCGACGCAAAAACAAGCGTAAAAAGCATCGCAGCGAAAAACTTCCCGAGCATTTGCCGCGTTACGAAGTCGAGGCCGAGGTTGCCGAGGAACTCAAAAACTGCCCTGCACATGGCCAGCGCAAAGTGATCGGCTACGACACGGTCGAAACGCTCGAGTTCGAGCGCCCGAAGCTAAAGGTTCGCGTCACGAAGTATCCAAAACTGGCTTGCTCCTCGGCTCCTGCCTGCGGCATTGCTTCGCCCGAACGTCCGACAGGCTTGGTCGAAGGCAATCGGTACGACACAAGCATCGCCGCCGAGATCATCACCAACAAACATGCCTACCATCTGCCCGTCTATCGCCAACAAGATCAATTCGCCGGTAGCGGCTGGACACCGTCGCGTTCGACGCTGCTGAATCTATTGAAAGCGTCCGCTTTTGCGTTGCGTCCGCTGGTCGCGCATATTCAATCAGCGGTGTTAGCCGACGATATCCTGGGAACCGACGACACGCGCCTCACGTTGCTGCTTCCCGACGAAATTCCCCAGCCGATCGCTGGCGATATTCGCTCGGAGCGCACCTATGAAAAACTGTGCGACGCCGCGGCAAAAGGAAAACCGAGCCTGACCGCTCGGATGTGGGCCTACCGTGCGGTCAACGTCCCACTCACTTTTTTTGATTTTACGGTGAGCCGAGAACGTTCCGGGCCGGATCTCATTCTGAAAAACTTTTCCGGAAAACTGATGGCCGATTGCTATTCGGCTTATCAAGGGATTGAAGTCCGCACAGACGGTGCCATCGAACGCGGCGCTTGTGCGACGCATGCGCGTCGCAAGATTTTTGAAGCCCGTAGCGTGTATCCCAGAGAATCCTGCGAAGTCTTGGCGAAATTTCAACAGATTTACGACATTGAGACACGCGGCAAAAAAATGTCTGCTGACAATCGTTGGACTTTGCGACAAAGCGAAGCCAAGCCGATCTGGGAATCGCTCGGCGCCTGGCTCGA
>JAVJHY011521501.1:0-12268 GCA_035593235.1 Phascolosoma agassizii | reverse complement strand
GTACAGATAGAAGGTGCGTCATGATTCAATCTAATCCTGACGTCCCTCTAGTAGGAATCCAGGTTGTCAGCCTGGAAGTGATAGAGTTGGCGCGCGGAGCCGTAGCGTTTGAATTCCGAGACGTCGACATTCTTGCAATCCGCTGTGTCGAGCAACGCGCGGAGTTCCGTTTTGTGCTCGTCCCGCATCTTTTTTTCAACGCAGTCGGCACCGAGGCTCTCGACCGTGCCACGGACATAAATTCGTACTTCATAAAGCGAGTCACCGAGCGCCGCTCCGGCATCTCCGAGTACAACGACACGACCGGCCTGCGCCATGAAACAGGACATGTGGCCGATGTCCCCTTTCACGACGATATCCGCGCCCTTCAGCGAAATCCCGCACCGTGCCGCAGCGTTGCCTTCGACAACCAACAATCCTCCATGCGCTGTCGCGGCGGCCGACTGAGAACAATCGCCCTTCACATGAATCTTGCCCGACATCATGTTTTCGCCAACACCTTGTCCGGCATTCCCGTGAACGGTGATATCGGCACTCTTGTTCATCCCACCGCAATAATATCCCGTCGAACCGTCGATCTCGACGGACACCGGCGCGTCCAGGCCGCAGGCGAGGGCGTGCGTGCCCCCGGGGTTGCGCACCTTGAAGTGGCCGGTCTCATCCGTCCCGTTTTGCCCCTGCAGTGCCGCATTGGCCGCACGGAGATCCATGTCGGCAAGATCGAGAACCACAGCGTTGTCCCGTGTATTCATGTTTTGCTTCCCCAACTATAGACAACTGCCGGGTCCGGCTCCCAGACTTTGGCGTCTTCGATGCCGGGGAGGCTCACAAGCGCCCGATACTCCGAGGCGAACGCTACATAATCATCCGTTTCCGCAAGAACGGCCGGCTTGCACGCAATCGGATCCCGCAACACAGCAAACCCGTCCCGCGTACCGGCAACGAATGTATAAAATCCATCGAGGTTCGTCAGGCAGTCGTCGAGCGCTTCATGCAAGGTGCGGCCCGCAGCCAACCGGCTGGAAATAAATGCGGCAGCAACTTCCGTGTCATTCTCCGTCTTGCAGACAATGCCGTCACGTTTGGCAAGCCGGTCACGAATACGATTGTGGTTGGAAAGCGATCCGTTGTGAACGAGGCAGAGGTCAGCTCCGGTCGAGAACGGGTGGGAACCGGACGTCGTCACGGCGCTTTCTGTGGCCATGCGGGTATGGCCGACTGCATGCGTTCCCGACATACTGCCGACGTCGAACCGGTTCAGGATATCGGACGCCAGACCCGTCTCCTTGTAGATCTCGATTGCGGAACCTGAGCTCATGACCTGCAGATCCGGATCGTACGCCTCAAGCCACACAGTAGCTGCGGTGGCGTCGGCATTTGTCACCAGAACATTATGACTGTCATGATGTTGCTGTACGACCGAAGCCGACAGCGCATCCTTCATCTTCGTTACGAGCGTCGTCCAATCGAAATCGGGAGACGGGTGAAATACCGTGAATTTCGTTTCCGTTTCGGGAACCGCATCGCGGAACACGGCAATACCGGCACTGTCCGGCCCGCGATCCGTCATCTCGATCAAGAGCGGTGAGAACAGCGTGCCCAGTTGGCTGTGCATGTCCGCGTTTTTCAGATAGAGTCCCACAATACCGCACATCGCGTTTGCCTCCAGAAACGTGCGTTCTAGTTGGTGTAGACGTTATCAGCGCAGAGCGGTGTGTTCAATACTATGAAATAATAATTCCTGTCATGAAGATTGGGCAGCACGCGCATAGCTGATTGAAGACAGGAACTTGATCGGCAGCTTGCGAAGTTCCTCCGGTCCATGCGGTACGTCGGAGTCAAAGAAAAGAGAGTCTCCCGGCTCAAGCGCATACAACTCGCTACCGTGCCGATAAACCACTTCTCCTTCGAGCATGTAGATGAACTCCAATCCGGGATGCTGGAATATCGGAAACACGTCGGATTCTTCAGTCAGTGTAATAAGGTAGGGTTCGACCACCACTGCTCCGCGAGGGGCGTGGCCCAATAGCTCGTACTGATGCCCCGCCCGTGTTCCGCGGCGTTCGATCTTGAGGCCTGTCCCGGCCTTGACGAACGTCGCGTCACGCGTCTCCTCGAAATCCCGGAACAGTGACGTCACCGGTACATTTAAAGCTCGCGACAGGCTCTGAATCGTCGAAAGTGATGGAGAAGTCGTCCCATGCTCGATTTTGGAGAGCATACCGTTTGAAATGCCCGAGGACTTGGAAAGGTCCTGGATTGTTAGGCCGTTTTTCTCGCGAAATTGCCGCACAGATCGGCCGATAGCTTGCTCCAGCAGCCCCTTGCCTCCTGATTTGGTGGCATGCGGATCCTGGACTAGCCGCTGTTTGGACGTTCGGGGGTCGGACCTGTCATCAAGTGCCACTTGGACATCTCCTGGAAGGACAGTCATTCTTCCAGTGACACCAAACCGGTTCGATGAACTTGGTCAAGGAACCCTATGTTCCAAAAGATAGAGTTTTGCCACTGATCCAGAATGCGTCTTCTGTCGCCTGGTATACGGCTGCGGCGGCCACTTCCCGTGTTTCAGCGGCTGGACCGGCCAACAATGCGTTAACTCCGATTCCGTCCTCCGCCCACTCCCAGGCTTGGCCTTGTGTAATGGCCTCAAGCCCCACCTTGGCGACAGCATAACGCGCAAACGCTTCATCGTTGTCGATGGCAGCCACCTCAGCAGCATAAACGACCGTTCCGGCTGTTCCGCGCGCCTGCATGGCGGCTGCAACTTCCTCAGAAATCAGGCAGGCCGTCATTAGGTTTTCGGCAATAATTTCATCGAAAGCAGCAACATCGCTGGCGTCATCGCAATCAAAAGGCACTGCGCTAACGTTGTTCACGACAACATCAAGACCCTGGAATGCACGGACCGCTGCCTCGGAAAACCGTTTGGCTGCAGTGTCATCAGTAAGGTCGCAATCGAAGACCCGCATCGCCGACGCGCTGTCTCGCAGATCATCTGCAAGGGAAAGGTCATTCTGTCCGGAACCGTCAAATTGCAGGACCAGGCGGCATCCCTGATTGGCAAAGGCTGTCGCGATTGCGTGACCAACCCCATTTGAGGCTCCTGTAATGAGAACGCGCTTTTCCGACAACTCTGGATAAGCGGGGGCATCGGGGCCAAGAGGACGACTGATTGCAAAACGCGACATGTAACTCACCTTAATCAACTAACGACGCTCGTGAAGCACCAACTCAACCCGAGTCGGTAAACCAAGGCTTAAGAGCGATTCCGCGGCCCAAATGAGGCAAATGGGACGCACTTGTCAGAGGACTCTACAATTAAAAGGCAAACAGGCTGTGAAAACTGAGGATATGTTTCTTCAACCCGTTGTCGTGCGGTGGTCCACACAGACAGTGTCTCTCATGCATGAGTCGCGTTTTTCGGGTCACAGTACCTTGGCGCGTTCAGTTGAGTGCTCGAGCAAGACAAATTTGTTTTTGTCGGAAAGCGAGCCTCGGGGGTGGAATAGTAGGAGGTTCATCGCATGAGGGGCACAGGCGATCAATCGCTGGGCGGAGTAGCGGGAAACAGCTACTCGCCTGGATTGGCGAGCGGTCATAGTATCGGCACAGTGCCGGTGCCGCAGTTTCAGGACCTTGGCTCGCCAGATCTGGGTGGAGCGGCTCTACGACCAGCAGTACCTCAAGGCGAGCGCCAATCCACACGGCAGGCAAACGGTGGTGATGCGCTGGTTTTCATTGCTATGGGCCTCGTGTCGGCTGCACTTGGCCTCGGCCTGTACGCGCATGTTGGCCTGCAGTTCCCTATCGCGTTGATCGGGGCGCTTGGTCTGTTTGTAAGCACGTCATTTCTTCATGTCTTCGTGCGCAGAATGCAGGGGGTTGATCTCTTGGATCGGCGCGTAACAGCGCTGGAAGATGCAGTTTCTCACATAGAAGAGTACGGCACACGAACTCACCCGACGATTGAGCAATCTGCCGAAGCGATCGATCAGGATCACCTCATCAATCTAGACATTGCACAAGACACATCGGACGCAGGTCAAAATCTACCTCACGATTCTGTGCCGCACACTCTGCGCACGCCGGGTTTTATCCCCGCCAGCTTGAACGAAAGGTTGCGCGCAGATACGCCCACTGCTCAGTCTGGAAATTTGGTGTCAGACGATCATCATGCGGTCCCGGTCGATGACGCACGGGATTTGCCGCCTGCCTACACCATTCCAGGTGATGTCAGCATCGTGTTTGGGCGTGAGCAAGCGCCGATTCCAACAGAACGCATGGAAGCGCCTCTAGCACCCGTATCGGCTCCCAATTCGCAAGAAGACGTACGTCCTAACACAGACCGAAGTATCGACGGGCTAGTTCGGCAACTCACCGAAGGATTGAGTACCGGTAAGTCTGTTGTTCCTGGAGCATTGCCTGAACCGGAACCGATGCAAGCGCGTGTATCGGTCGATTCGGCTGTCACGCCGTCATTTTCACCGTCATTGGCGATCGATGGCGTAGGTAAGCAATCGCCGGAATTGTCTCCCATGAGCGCCACCCGGCCTGATACCGTTGTTCAGCGTGAGGCTGGTGAGACACCATTGATCTCAATGCCGGTTTTGTCCGCGGAAGAAGAGCCGGTTAACGTGATTGATCCTGTTGAACAGGCGATGCGTGATGCTGCAGAGCGAGGCTCGGTCGATATCTATTTGCAACCAATTCTGTCAATTGATGACAGAAAGGTTCGATTCTTCGAGGTTCTCGGACGTATCCAAGGGCCTGTTGGCGACGTGATCGCCACAGAAGACTATAAGGAATTGGCTCGTTCGATGGGTATTCTCGCCAAGCTGGACAGGGCCGCACTCGTTCGGTCAGCGCGACTGCTACGCAAGCTCTCTGAACGCCGCCAGGCACAACCTCTGTTCTGCAATATCTCCCGCGATTCACTTGGCGATCCCAAATTCATGCGTGAATTTGTTGAGTTCATGGGCGGTTTTCGCGACATCGCACCATTTCTTATTTTTGAAATCGAACAGTCGGCACTGGTTGGTATCGACGCGACGACGGGTTCAAGCCTGCGAGCTTTGTCATCAATGGGTTTCCGTCTTTCGATTGATCACGTCATGAATGTGGAAGCATCCTTGGGCATCGCGAGAGAGTTTGATTTCTCGTTCCTGAAAATTCCCTTTGCCACGTTCCTTTCAGGGCAGGATCCTGCAGAAGCACGCGCACGAGCTTTGGCAATCTATGCAGCGGCACGTGACAACAACTTGACGCTCGTCGTGGATCAGATCGAACGCAAAGACCAACTTGCGGCAGTCGTTAGCGCAGGTGTTAACCTCGGCCAAGGCTATTTGTTCTCCGAACCGAAGCCTTTGCTTCCGCAAGTTGCGGCCGAGGTTGCCGATGCGACGGTTGCCGCGTAAACGAACACTTCAATGACACCCTGAAATCATGTTTCCGGACATGATCATTAGGGGCAAGTAGCCCTCGTTCGAATAGTTCCGTTCTGGAAATCCCTGTCCTGTGATCCCTATTATCAGTTCTGCGCGCGATCTCGCCCCCCGATACGACGCTTGGCTTTGTGACATCTGGGGAGTCGTTCACAATGGACGCGAGGCATATCCCGCAGCTCATGAGGCATTGTCTGCGTTCCGAGCTAATGGCGGCACGGTGATCCTCATTACCAATGCACCGCGGCCTTGGACGGAAATTGTCCCTCAACTCAAGAACTACGGCGTTCTCGAGACAGCGTACGATGGAATTGTAACGTCAGGTGACGTGACCCGCCATCTGATTGAGGAGAACATTGACAAGACGTTCTTTCATCTCGGTCCGCCACGTGACGCACCGGTTTTTGGCGGTCTGGAAGTACGTCTTGCTGGGAAGGATGAAGCAGGGATTGTCGTCAATACAGGTCTGTTCGACGACTACACAGAGACGCCGGATGACTACCGCGAAATGTTCTCTGGCTTGGTCGAGCGCGACGTCAGGATGATATGTGCCAACCCGGATCTTCTGGTCGAGCGAGGCGAAGAAATTGTCCATTGCGCCGGGGGGCTGGCGGCAGTGTATGAGGAGTTGGGCGGCAAAGTCGATTATGCGGGCAAACCTCATCTACCCATCTACGAACTCGCTCGCCAGATGATCAACAAACATCGGGGTGGCGATGTTGCCGTTGATCGTATCATGGCGATTGGAGACGGTTTGAAAACCGATATTGCCGGAGCCAATGCCGCTGGCTTTGATGCCTTATTTGTCCCAAGTGGAATTCATCTGTCCCCGGAAAAAAATCGCGATCAGGCAACGCTCAACGAATTGTTTGTCGGTGCCAGTCGCAAGCCGGTCGCGGCCATAAACGGCCTGAGTTGGTAGTTTACGACGTGCCCGATCTGGTCGGAAGCACCCCGGACTAAACCTCAAGCACAATCTTGCCGATATGCTGGCCACCATCCATGCGGGCATGCGCGTCCTTTGCCCTGGTCAGCGGAAACGTGGAATCCATAACCGGCCGGATGGTGCCGTCGGCAACCAACGGCCAGACCTCCCGTTCAATCGCTGCGGCAATGCCCGCTTTCACTGCGTCCGTCCGTGCACGAAGTGTAGACCCCGTCAGCGTCAGTCGCTTCAGCATGATGGGCATGAAATTCACCTCTGCCGATGACCCGTTTAAGAACGCGATTTGAACGATTGTGGCGTCGGGCGCGCAGGCCTTGATATTGCGTTCGATGTAATCCCCGCCAACCATGTCCAGGACCGTATTGGCACCACCTCCCGTAAGCTCCTTGACGATCGCAACGTAATCTTCCTCATGATAGTTGATCGCACGATCTGCCCCGAGTTCTTCGCAGGCTGTGCACTTGTCACCTGATCCCGCGGTGACAATCACATGCGCTCCCCGTGCCTTGGCCATCTGGATTGCCATTGTTCCGATCCCGCTGGAGCCGCCGTGGACCAGTAACCATTGCCCGGCCTGAAGGTTGCCGCGTTCGAAAACATTGTGCCAGACCGTGAACATGGTCTCTGGAAGCGCTGCAGCTTCCGTAAGGGATAAACCGCCGGGCACAGGCAAGCACGAGCCTTCTTCCGCAAGACAATACGCAGCATATCCACCGCCGTTTACGAGCGCGCATACGGCGTCGCCTTCCTTGAAGCAAGAAGTTCCTCGACCGGCGATAACCACATGTCCCGCAATCTCAAGCCCTAGTCGTTGGGAATGATCCTTCGGCGGCGGGTAGTGCCCCATGCGCTGCAACACATCAGGGCGGTTCACGCCGGCCGCTGCAACACTGACGAGGATCTGCCCCTCGCCTGGAAACGGTGTTCGTGCTTCGCCAACGGCCAGAGCATCAGGACCACCATGGCCGTCCAGCTCAATGGCCGTCATCATTTCCGGAACGTCTGACATGGTCTGATTTCCTGCTAGTATCTGTAAAATATCGATGACGCATCGATCTGCCAAATCGTGATGCAAAGTACAATAGCCCGTTGGAAGGACGAACGCATGGATCTGGATGATATTTTCCCAAACACGCCGTCAAACGATGCAATGATCAGGGCTGATTTGTCTCAACTGTCAGTCTCGGAACTTGAAGAACGGATCGCGATGCTCAAGCAGGAAATCACGCGGGTAGAACGGGAAGTGAGTTCAAGACAATCGTTCCGCAGTGCAGCCGAACAAGCTTTCAAATCATGACGTCTGGCCAATGGATTTGCATAAATGTCAGGAAACGGGACGTCGTTAACCGGGCATTAGCCATCTCGGACTATTCTGGAGTCATCCAGATTTCTGGATCGACGAACGGCTAGCGCCGCTTCGTTTGACGCCTCCCTGTTAACTCTTGAGCCGCTCTCGTAGCGGCTCTTTTTTTGCCTGACGAGAGGCCGATAGGGGCAATCTGAAACACAATTGATTGTTGCCTTAAGGTTTTAGTCAGTCCTTTGCAGCAGACTCGAAGCTTCGGCGTGCCGCTTGCATGCCATGATCGCGTGCCATAAATTTCGAAAATAATGAGTCAAGTGAGTTGCGTAATGAAAGAGCGTTCCGAAAACTGCGTACCGGCGAGCGATCCCGTTGAGCCGATTGTATTTGCCGAGCGCTACGCGACATCGGCTCATTTTCAGACACTCTATCGTGACGGAATGCACCTCGTCGAAGAGACAGCTGCATATCTCGACGGTGACGGTCGGCGTGAGGCACGTACACTCGACACTGACTTGTCGCTGGCCTACGCAACCGAAAGCATGCGACTAACGACACGTTTGATGCAGGTATCATCGTGGCTTTTGATCCGTCGGGCATTGAACGACAAGACCATCGATCGTGATCAGGCGCGCAACGAGCGCCGCAAGGTCCGGCTCGATGCGATCTCAAGACCAAGTCATGTTAGAAACTTCGAGCAGCTTCCAGCAAAGCTTCAGGATCTCGTTCACGCAAGCTTCCGCATCCTCGATGTCGTGAAACGGCTCGACGAGACGGTTGAAGCCGGCCCGACTCCCGTCGCACGAACAAACGAAAATCCAGTCGCGCATCAAATGGATCGCGTCCGTCTCGCCTTCAGCGCCTGAGCGTTCAATAGAAAGAACCAGCCCGCATCCCTTGCCAAAAGCCACCTGATAGGCTCTGTCACTGTTGGAAAGGGGCAATGGCGGCAAGGGTTCTGGGACGGTGATCATCATTTTGACCATGATGAAGGTGGCTGCTGCCGTCAGCCTCTCGTCTACGGTAACGCTCCCACTTTGGCTCGTCGTGGCGCTTCTGGTTGTGGCGGCGTTCGCGGTTCTTGAACGCGTTCTGCTTCCGGGCATGCGCTGGGCTATGCGCCGCCGCGCCAATCGGGCAATCGAGAAATTAAACGCCCGGCTTCAACTCCAGATTCAGCCATTCAAGATGACGCGCCGAAAGGAGTTAGTCGACCGGCTGGTGTTTGATTCAGCGGTGTTGAAAGCCGTTGATGAACACGTGAAGAAGACTGGTGAACCACGCGAGGTCGCAGTAGATCGCGTCCGTAGTTACGCCGCCGAAATTGTGCCTTCCTTCAGCTCCTTCGCATACTTCCGCATCGGAACACGGCTCGCACGTCTGATATCAAATGCGCTCTACCGGGTGCGGTTAGGCTACGTGAATAATAAGGCACTGAGTCAGATCGACCCGAACGCTACCGTCGTTTTCATCATGAATCATCGCTCGAATATGGACTACATTCTGGTGACGTATCTCGCTGCAACGGCTTCGGCGTTGAGCTACGCTGTCGGTGAATGGGCCAGGATATGGGGGTTGAAGAATCTCATTCGATCGATGGGTGCATACTTCATTCGCCGAAATTCCCGAAACGCGTTGTATCGTCGAGTGCTCGCCCGGTACGTGGCGATGGCAACCGGTGCCGGCGTGACGCAAGCTGTATTTCTCGAAGGCGGTTTGAGCCGGGACGGCAAGTTGCAAGAACCAAAACTCGGTTTGTTGAGTTACATGCTCGCAGGTGCTGATGAGGCGGATGGCCGGGACATCGTTTTTGTTCCCGTTGGCGTAAATTACGATCGCGTTCTGGAAGACCGGACTCTGATCGCCGCATCAAAGAACCGCGATGGCGCGGCACCCCGCTTCTCCTTTGGAATCGGAACGGTTGCGCAGTTTGTGGGTCATCAGCTTTGGCTCCGGCTCCGCGGACGTTGGCATCGTTTCGGGTACGCATGCGTAGGTTTCGGGGAACCGGTTTCGTTCAATACGTGGCAGGCGGAGCGGGGTGGGGCAATTGCAGATCTCGATGAAAGCGGGAAGGATGCCACGATTGCTGCCCTCGGCGACGTGCTGATGAACGCGATTGGAAGAGTGGTTCCGGTGCTGCCGGTCTCTCTTGCCGCCAATGTGATTTGGTCCGTTCATCACGAGGGGGATAATATCGCCCTCACGCCATTTGAACTAAAAGGGAGGATCTTCACCCTCATTCAACATATCAAGAAAACGGGTGCATATGTCCACATTCCTCATGACGATTTGGATTATGCGATAGATGTCGGTCTGCGGATGTTGGAGATACGTCGTATTGTTGTTCGGTATGATGGGGCCCTGCGTGCCAATCCGGATGAGCTTGAATTGTTGCGATATTACGCCAACACCATAGTTCACCTAACGTCTGCGCAGGTTTGATGCCTGCGCAGGGTTCTCGATGAAATTCGATGGGGTCGTCCAGGCGGCATATCACTCCCGTCAGCTCGTGCGCCCGGCCATATATTACGCGTACTGTGCAGGCGGGCTATCCGCCCGCCCTCTCGGACGCGACGCGAGGTGCTCGATGGTGGAGTTGATATGGGTTTGTAAAAAGAGATTAAAATCTATTTGCAGTTGGTTGATGCGCGTTGATGATAGTGTAGGAATATAATCCATTGTGGAAGGGGTGGTAACACTTGAGTAACAATATCTTAGGAGGTTAATCGCTGGAGAACTGCGCCTGTGTGTGGGAAGAGCGATGAAAAACGATAAGAAGCCGTCGGTTATAAAGTTGGATGAAGAGGCGGTCAAAAAGGCTCTCCTGGGGCCGAAATTCCGCACTGCAAGCTCGCTATTGGCGCTGGAACCGCGCGTGGTGTTCGATGGAGCGGTTGCTGCAACTGCAGATGCAACCAATGACCAAACCTCCGACCAGAGTATGGATCCTTCTACTGCGGAAGAGCTCGAAACCAACGAATCATCCGGTCAAATTGACGACGTTGCGATAGCCGGCACCGTTTCCGTAGCGTTTACAGGCCGTAACGAAATCGCATTCATCGATGCCGGTGTGGGCGATCTGGAAGTTTTGCTAGAGGGGATCGCCCCCAACGTTGAAATCGTTCTTATCGACCCGAATGAAGATGGTGTCGAACAGATTGCATCTGCACTCGCGGGCCGTGCCGACATCGACGCCATCCACATTCTCTCCCATGGCAGCGAGGGCTCCCTCAACCTGGGAACTTCTGTGCTGAACGCAGAATCGATCCAGGGGGAATATCTCGATGAACTGACCGCGATTGGCGATGCGCTGACGGCGAAGGGGGATATTCTCATCTACGGTTGCGACTTTACGGGCGGTGAGGGCGGCCTCGAGGCCGCGATGCTTCTTGGCAGCATCACGCAAGCGGACATTGCTTCAAGCGACGACACCACCGGTCATGCAGATCTCGGTGGCGACTGGGATTTGGAGAATACGACCGGTACGGTCGAAGTTGATGAATTGATATCTGGGGAAGCACAGGCCGCTTGGCAATCAACGCTCGGCGACTTCGACCTCAACTGGAACAATGTCACCTGGAACGATGGTGACCTGACAAACACCTACACGCTGACGAGTACGACCGGTCAGCAGGTCGATGTCACCATCATGATTTCCGGGAACGGCAATACAATATTACCGATCAATATCGGTGGGACCGACTACCCACGCGAAGATCCTGCCGTTGGCGGCTTTGCCGGAGCAGTCCATGATCTGGCCATCGTGACCGATCCACCGGCCATGGGCAGTTCAGTGATCGCGATCGACATTCTCTTTACTCAGGGTGGTACAGGTGCGGCGGGCCCAGCTGTAGTGCTCGACGACATCGATTTCCTGATCACGGACATTGATTGGCGTCAGGACGCCGCGAACAACAGTCAGGACGAGGTGACAGTCAACAGCGCCGGTGGCACTGTATCGCTGACACCAGTAAGCGCAAACCCTGTCGTCACTACGTCGGGTAATGTCGCGACCGCGACGGTGTTGGACGTGAACTCTGTGAACGATGATCGGGGAACGGTGCGCGCCAACCTGACCGGTGGGTCCTCGTCAGTCACAATTCTTTATGAAGACATTGTTTCTGCCGGCGAACCGTCCGCTCGAGGCATCGGTATCCTGGGTGACTTCACATTTAGCGCTAATTTGGCGGCCGATACAAATGCAACCCCGGAAGACACTACTCTCAACGTTGATGCTGCGAACGGAGTACTTGCCAACGACGCGAATACATCCGGTGGTCTCGCTGTCCAGACCTTCACGATCGCGGGCGTGCCTGGAACGTTTGCTGCAGGAAGCTCAGCGAGCTTTGCCGAAGGTGACCTCACACTCAATGCTGATGGATCATATGTGTTCGTGCCGGCAACGGACTTTAATGGTTCCGTGCCCCAGGTCACCTACACGACTGTCGACGGAGCTGCGACCGCCTCCACAACGCTCGACATAACGGTAACGCCAGTGAACGATGCGCCTGTGGTTCAGGTTGGTTCTGAGATCCCGGACCAGTCTGATCTCGATGCGGATACGATCACGCC